>OY294046.1:73716363-73791582 GCA_958510825.1 Brachypterus glaber
ATATTTTTTCAGCAAAAAAAAAAAAGAAATCTAAACCATCTTTTAAAACAAGTATGAAATTTTTACATAATACGATTTAAAAAACCCTTTCAATTCTGGGCAAATTATTAATATAGAATGGGATTTTCACCATTCTTCATCAAAAATGGCGAGTACGGTGCGGGCGCAAGGTCGCCAAGTAGGTACTCAACTAGCTTTCTCAGCGATCTAAAGGAAACTCTCAATTTCTGAAAATGGTTTTAATCATACTAATGATTATTTCACTTTTATGCAAAAAAAAATTCCTCATCGCTACTGTTTACTTTTTCTTTTATTTATTTACTCTTTACAGAAAAAATACCTCTTCACCTTATGTTCTTACTTTATATTCCTATTTTTTGTAGTATTATTATTGTATTATTTCACCTTATTCCGCAGCACAAATCTTTTGATTTAGGCGGATGAACTAAAATTATGTATTTCCTTTTATTGTAATATATTTGTGAATAAATAAAAAGTCCAAACCGTCGTTTTCTCGATTTTGGATATTTGCACGATCGCAATACCTTCCCTTCCATTGGTGGGGGCCGGGAAAGTAAAACTCCCTGTATTTATTGCTATAATTTTAGGAATTGTACTTACACAAATTTTCAAAATTATTTTTTTTTTATAAATTATAATTATCCATGGATATGTAGAATTCACAAAATATCAACCTATGTTGCGCACCCTATCGGCTTTATGGAGCACAGTTGCAATTGAATTTCCAACTACTGGGCAATCGATTTTAACCACTGAACCTATTTCTTTCTGACTACTTGCAATACTCTTTTCATCACCACAGCTATAAAAGTTTAATTAGTTTTAGATTTTTAAAGTTCTTATTATTTATATATTTTTATATTTACTAATTTTTAATTCTCATTAATAATAGTAATTATATACCAAGGTAGAGAAGACATTTTTATAGCCGAGCGTATTAAATCCCGAGCTGCGTAGCAGCGAAGGGGTGTAATAGTGCGAGGCCTCTTTACCGTGGTTTATACAGGGTGATCCATAACTGGCATGCCAAATTTAAGAGGTGATTCTAGATCCAAAAATATAAAAAAAGTTCCTATAAAGGTTGGTCCGGAAATGAGCCCTAAGGGATCTAGGGCCCTTTAAAATTGTAATAAAAATAAGGTTTTTAATTAATAACTCGGGTACCGTTTAAGCTAGAGCGGCGAGCTTTTGCATGTATACTAAGTATTAATAAGGGCAATAAGTTTATGTTAATTTATTTTTTTAATTTATCCAGAAGCGTGCCCAGACGGGACAAAATATATGAGGCTTAAAACATTTTTGCCCCAAACTTTTCTATGTGTATGTTTTTTGGATTTGTTGTAAAAAATATAGATTTCTAGAGTAAAAATACATATAAAATATCATATAGTGTAACACTGTAGGAGCAACCGTTATCAAAAAAAAATGTCATTAAGAGGAAGTAACATTTTGTGCCACCAAAAACGTTACTTTGTAAAGGCTATTACTCCTTTAATATTAAATTTAGGTGTTTTGGTGTATAATACTTTTTTGCTTAGTTTTAAATGAAGAATCACCCTGCAGCATTAAAATTTTATTGGTGCTTTTTTTTGTTCCCCATTCAATACGTCATCTTCGAAGGCCCGAGCTCCCTTAGGGCTCATTTCCGGAACAACCTTTATAGAACTTTTTTTCATATTTTTGGATGTAGAATCACCTCTTAAATTTCGGTACGCGAGTTCTGGAACACCCTGTATTATATATATATAATATATATATTATATATATATATATATATATATATATTTTTTTTTTTTTTCTATTTTGCGACTCTTATAAGCTCATAATCACAAGCATTTTGCGTGCTCTTATAGGCCCATAAGAGGTCTCTACTTTTTTTTCTGTTGGGTTGGCTACATACAAAAGCCTATCTCTTGACGTTTTGCGTGCAAATGTCAATGTCGATTTAAAGTATAATTTTTTACAAAATTTTGTGTTTGGGTTATTTTTTACCATGTACAATTGTGGCTTGGTTCATTACAGTAAAAAAGAGAAGAGATGACTATAAAATATATCAAAATATAATTTGTTCTTAGAATTTTAAACATGGTGTAAACTGTAATGCCAATCCAAAACAAAAATCCCTAAATCAGTCATCAATTTAAATGTAAGTTCTTTTAATTTTAGAGCAAAATAGAAAAAATTGTATAAAGCACTCGTTTCATAACACGTTTTTAGCGCACGAGTACAAGTTTAGAAAACAAGCCGGCTTGCGGCGAGTTTTCTAAAGTACTAGTATGTTATGAAACTAGTACTTTAATATACTATTTTCGCACTAGCGCATTTATACTTATTATTTAAAAATTTGATATCAATAAAAAACTAAAATGTTTGATGGATCTTAATTAACCGCGCAAAAACAAGTAGCGTTTGAAATCGCCATCTCAGAAAAAAAAATGAATAAATTGATTTATTCAAACTTTCTAGTGAGTGGCATTTTGATATTTTTAAAATGTGTGAAAACATCGGTAAGATGTTTATTTATTTAATAATATGGTTATATTCTATTATAATTAATTCATTTATAAATTTGCCATGCTCATTTTTTATCCAATGGCAAAATATTGTTGCATTTTGTTCATTAAAAATTATAAGCAATGACATGTCTTTGCAGTTCAAGAAAAATTAAGTAGAAGATATCAATTCTTTATAAAATTAACTCCTACTAGGAGAGAAAAAATTATTATTGTTATAGATAAAGAAAATTGATTTCACAGTCTAAAAACATGATAAATAATGTATGTTCTAATTTAGAACTTCTAAAGCTGGCAGTGAAAGAAATATATATCACTGAAAAAGTATACTTTGAAACACGAAGCAATTACCTACCTTCAAAGTTTGTTTTTCACACCGATCTAAAACTGAACACAATTTTGCTTACATCTAGCCAAGTATTTTTACTATAATACTAATTTGTAAGCTATTTTTGCGTTTCATTCATGCTTTCCAGCATACTATGATCCGATTAGAACAAATATAATTTATAAAAATTTATTATTTTCAATTAACAATGATTCTCAGTCCGACCGTATTTGTTGGACTGCGTCCAAATGCATCCTAGAGGCCTCTTCAGTCAAAATAATCGTCTCTAATTAAATTTGTTTCCAATTATTTTACAACATCTGACGATTTTTGTTGTATTTTTATGGCTTCTCTCATGGCAATAAATGCACATTAAAACTTGGGTTATATTTTATTCCGGTACATTTTATTTACTATTGTTAGGATCTTAAAAATAATTAAGTTTTTGATGGATTTATATTAAACTATGTTATAAAATAATAAAACACTTGATCAATACAAAAGAACGCAAAGATAATATTGTTTCATGCCGCAAATTAAAAATAGAAAACGTTTTTACTAAGATAATTTAAGCAAAAAAAAAAAAATAAGATTTATTTTCTGTTTGCTAGATAACAATTTAGTTACTGATTACGAATCAAACCAAATTAGGTAACTAACAGGTTATATTATAACACTCTGTTAGTTTTAATAACATCGTCGACGATATGTAATGCTTATAAGCCGTGTTTGTTATCAATCGATAAAAACCGCTCGTTCTCAACTCTGAGACTCAGAGTGTCCGTCTAGAACGTATTCAAGCGTCAAATCATGCTTCTTCAAATAAATTCCTCTGGGCATATACGATCCTGAACAAAGGGAAGCAAGAGAACCTGTCAGTCGTGGTGCTTGCCGCGTTATGCGTTATGGATATGGAATCTGGGCGTATCTATAGGCGGGGATTATAAGTGTGCAACAAGTGTGTTTTATTTATGAATGCATGACGCCGCCCAGCTGTCATAACCGAGACCCTGGCTGGTTCCTTGCAGGCCGTTTGTCATCTCACGCGCTTGCTCCTATACCCCTTCATAACTCAGCCCCACCACTTTCATATCTCATTTAATAATATCTCGACCTATACTACTCGAGCTCCCACCCCGGTTTATTAACGCGCTATGTATTCGAGAGAGCAGACGTGGTTACTGCTTCGGTTATATTCTCAACTCGCCTACAATAGTGTTTTGTTTTCAGATGGCCCGGACCCGGCAACCGTACTCGCGCAAGAGGTTATTCCCGAAGTGCTGATGTGCCAGCGGTGTCAAGAACAATTTACAGACGTACAGGAGTACTTAACGCACAAAGCTGAATGTGAAAAGAAAGCGATAAAGCACGACGACCCCGCTCACTCCGATCCCGAGGACATGGTTGTGTCCGAAGAAGAGGATGACGAAGAAGAGGACGAGACGGGCGGAAAACAGATCGAGCGCCTGCGGCGGCATCGACAGGACGCCGCGAACAACAACAGTGTAAACGAAAATTCACCTGAAGAAGAAACCGGCGAACAAGCTGAGTTTCCATTCCCCGTTCCGGCACCAGCCGCCCCCGGTCACGTCACCTTGGAAGCACTACAAAACACAAAAGTGGCCGTAGCACAATTTGCCGCCACTGCCATGGCAAACAACGGCAACAATGAAGCTGCTTTACAAGAACTGGCGGTACTACAATCAACGCTGTTTACGTTACAACATCAACAGGTGTTACAGTTACAACTTATTAATCAACTGCAACATCAGTTACAAATTGACAGAGTTAAAGAAGAAGAAGAAGACGGAACACCAGTGTCACCTCCTCCCTCTGATCATGAAAACGATAATACTACACCTGTGGAGTCGCCTCCTACTCCTCAAACAATACCACTTTCCAGAGAACCAACACCGGCTTTATTGCCGCCTCCAATAATTCAACCTATGGTTCAACAGCCTCCACCTAAAGAACCTCTAAAAGAAGTATCGGTGCCTACTAGTATACCTCCTCAAATTCAACCTCCAATGTGTTCTATTTCATCATCGTTAGCATCCACAATTATTATGCATTCAAGTGAACCCACACACGAAGAACCAAATACTTTAGATATGTTGCAAAAACGTGCGCAAGAAGTTTTGGACAATGCTAGCCAAGGATTGTTAGCTACAAACTTGGCAGATGAATTAGCCTTTAGAAAAAGTAAAGGATCTATGTCACCGTACGATTCTAAGGGCCGTAACGAGCCGTTTTTCAAACATCGATGTCGATATTGTGGAAAAGTGTTCGGTTCAGACTCTGCTTTACAAATACATATCCGCTCTCATACCGGAGAGCGACCCTATAAGTGCAATGTATGTGGTAGCCGATTTACCACCAAAGGCAACTTAAAAGTTCATTTTCAAAGACACAGTCAAAAGTTTCCGCATATCAAAATGAATCCCAATCCAGTTCCAGAACATTTAGACAAATATCATCCTCCATTATTAGCACAGTTAGGCCAGCAGCCGTCACTGTCTCCTGGCGGTCCGCCTCCACCACCACATATTAGTTTTCCCGGAGGACCTTTCCCACCAAATTCTCTACCTTTATATAGACCTCCAGGCCCACCTCCTCCACACGAACTAATGAACCGATTACCACCTTCCCCGCACAGATTACAAGATCAGCAACAAAGACTATTTCCACCTCATCCGATATTTATGAAAAGAGAAGAACAAGACACACCTGCTGATCTCAGCAAACCTCTAAGATCACACTCACCAATGCCCGAAGATCCGTGTAAAGTGGAAGATATGTCGTCTGACGAAAGACGGGATTCCATAGATGAAAAGTCACCGCCAATAAATGTTCCTCAAATCCAACCAAAACCAGAACCTAGTGATATAGAAAACGACCCGGAAAATGAACCAGAGCAAGAAAGGTACTCGTCGCCAATACCGTATGACGAGTGCAGCGTGGATAGCAAATACAGCAACGAGGATATGCTAGATCACCGAAGTCCATCCGTTGAGAGGCCAGAACATATGCAAGACGAGCCAGAAAACCTATCAAATAGGACTAGTTCGTTGAACATACCTTTATGTATATCAACAGGACAAAGGTTACCGGCTAACTTTCATTTTGGGCAACTGGTCAGTTCACCACCAAGTAGTACTTCTTCCGGTAGTATAGGACCGTACTCGCATAATCCATTAGCCGATATTACCAAGGACCCCTCGATTTATACGAATTTGCTGCCCCGACCGGGCAGTAACGACAATTCGTGGGAAAGTTTGATCGAAGTAACGAAAACTTCCGAAACGAGTAAATTACAACAATTAGTGGATAACATAGAACACAAATTATCTGATCCAAACCAATGTGTGATATGCAATCGGATATTATCGTGTAAAAGCGCGTTACAAATGCACTATAGAACACATACTGGCGAGCGTCCATTTAAATGTAAAATTTGCGGTCGTGCGTTTACGACGAAGGGCAACCTAAAGACCCATATGGGTGTGCATCGAGCAAAACCACCTATGAGAGTGTTACACCAATGTCCAGTTTGCCACAAAAAGTTCACCAACGCGCTAGTTTTGCAACAACATATCCGCTTGCACACAGGCGAACCCACTGATCTCACCCCCGAACAAATTCAGGCAGCAGAAGTAAAAGACTTTCCTTCACCGGGAGGCTTTCCAGGCCTTCCCAATTCCATGCACCCATTCCTTAATCAGGGGTTTTCCGTTCCAGGACTTTCCCCTCTTGGTCCGGGGTTTCCAATGAGCATGAGGTATGATGGCAAAGATGAATTTGACGAGGACTTTGATGAAGACGATGATGATGATGACGATATGACGAGCAATTCGGAAAATCAGATGTTGTTGCCGCCGATTTCCAGTCCTCCGTCGGATATAATAAACTCGGCAGTACCGGTCAACACGATGGCGTCCCAATTTTCTAACAGCGGTATGAACTGTTCGGCAGAGGATCTTTGTTCGAATCGGACAATGACATCTACTCCTCCTATGCAAAATGGAGAAATTGAAAAATCACCCAGCCAATCGGTAACCAGTCCAGAAAGCTCAGAAATTAGATCTTCACCTAATCAAATTTCGACAACTCCCGTCCAGGTAAGATATTAAATAATAAAATCTTGTGTTAATAGATTCTTTTAAGATTAAACTATTATTTTTAGACACTATTTATTATAAAAGTCGTTTTTGGTTCGTTTTCTCTTTTCAAGTACAATTTGCCCTATAGATAATTTTCGTAATCAAAAATGCCGTAAGAAATGGCAATCATTGTTGCATCTATATTATATTTATTCCCTTTAAATACAGATTTTTTTTTTTAATTATATGAAATTTGGTATACCAAAATAGTAATATTTTAAAGTTAGTTAATTGGAACGTAATTTTAAATAGTTTTAAAAAGAAAAACTTTTTCCAAACGAACACTAAAATATACCTAGTATTAACTGTTCATTCAAATTAAATTTATTTACTTAAACTTATGTATAAATATGTCTTTAAAACTAGATTTAAATCAAAAGTATCTGAACAAAAAAAAACAATTCAGGCTTCTTATTTTTTTGCAATGTTTACATATTTTTATCCAATACATACAGATAATAAGACAATTACCAGCTTTATTTTAAATAGATAAACTCAATAATAACCCCCGCGTGGCTTTTACTTTATTGAGTGGATAATTATTTATTTTACCCACTCAACTGTCACTTGTCAAATTATTTTCCTGTAAATGTCATTAAAATTTTTAATAAAAATATGAATTCCTAAGCTATTTATTGAATAAAACCTTGTATGGCACTCATGGGTAAACCGATATTGCCCTCTCGAAAATTAACCTGCTTGGCTGAAGTTAATTTTCTCATGGGCAATATCTTGCTTTACCCATGAGAAAATTAACCGAGAGGGCAATATCGGTTTACCCATGAGTGCCATACAAGGTTTTATTCAATAAATAGCTTAGGAATTTATATTTTTATTAAAAATTTTAATGAAATTTACAGGAAAATAATTTGAAAAGTGACAGTTGAGTGGGTAAAATAAATAATTATCCACTCAATAAAGTAAAAGCCACGCTGGGGTTATTATTGAGTTTATCAATTTAAAATAAAGCTGGTAATTGTCTTATTATCTGTATGTATTGGATAAATAACTATTATCTTCGTCATAGATTCCACGTCCTCCATCATCGCAGCAAGCCGGCAGTCCAACACCATCCGAGTGCAACTCACTCGGTGCCCTAGATTTAACTCCGAAAAGTAACAATCAACCATCGATCACGAGTCCGGGTCCCAGTCCAGGACCTTCACCAAGTTTGTTCTCCGCTTTCGGGCTGTTGCCACCAGGCGGATCTTCTCCGTTGATGACTTCGGCGTTGTCTTCGCTCACTTCTTCAGTATTGACCACCACGTCATTTAGTCCGTTACGACTTGCAGTTGGGCCAACAGGTAACTATTTAGGTATTACACTTTCAAATATATTTAAATTAATGTTTGTCTGCATGAAAATAGTAATATTCCTGCAATTGTCAATGCAACACGTCTAGAATATGTATTGGATACCTTTATCTGCTAGTTAAATATATCCAAATTTGAAGATTTTTCACACTTAACACTGATTTAATGCATTTACTAAGTCTGTCTGTCTGTCTGTCTGTTGTAATACAACAAAATTATTTTTTTGTCGAATCAGTTAACTTGGTAGAAATTATTTAAATTTTGAAAATCAGCCATTTTATAGTATATTAAAACAGTAGTTTCACAATAGTCGATTTTGGTGCACTCGATGAATGTTTAGAAAATGAACCGCTTGCCATCCAAAACCAAAAAGGCGTATCACAAAATTGCATATAATAAGATGTTTATATTTTTTGTCAATCCCTAGACCTAATATCATCCTGATATACGTCCGTTTGGCTTAAGAGCGCAGCATTAGGATGAACCCTATTTTTTGTTGTTTTAAAAATTTTATTTTGGTGTATCTGAAACATCCTAAAAATATAAGGGTGATCAAACTTCTCTTAAGGTCTTAATTAGACCCCTAAAATCGTGAATTATGCAAAAATCGTGAAAAATCGTTGAAAATGGGCTGTACTTTTTGTATTTAGTGTTTTAGGGGCAACATTGGCGGATTTTCGGCACATGCTGAAATGTTTTGATCATTTTGAAATTTAGCATATAATTTTGTACACTCAAAAAGAAACAACTTAGATTTCAAGACTTCAATTTTCCACTGATACAAAAAGTACAGTCCATTTTCAAGTATTTTTTACGATTTTTGAGTAGTTTCACGATTTTAGGGGCCAATTGAGACCCTTAGAGAAGTTTTGATCACCCCATATTTTCAGGATGTTTCAGATACACCAGAATGAAAGTATTAAAACAATAACAAAAAATAAGGTCCACTCTAGTGCAACATATGTAGTTTAACTATTTATATTTTCGGTTAGAAACATGCTTTAGTCAAATTAAATTTAGTATCCGTGTAAATGACCTGTTTGTTGACGTTATTGTGTATTCTGCCAGCAGGACGTGGGAACACCACCTGTAATCTGTGCTTCAAGACATTCGCGTGTAACTCGGCCTTGGAAATTCACTACAGGAGTCATACCAAAGAACGACCCTTCAAGTGCACCGTTTGTGATAGAGGCTTTTCGACAAAAGTAAGTAATTTTTTAATCTTTTTCACACACGAAAGAAATTCTTGGATTAGAAATAACATTTCTGTAAAATACAATAAAAATCTTTTAAATCATTAAAAGGTTTTTTTTTTACCAAAATGCGAAAAATAAAATTTTTCGCCCATGCTTAAATTTTATTATCAAACTTTTAACCTTCTTTAAAATTGTGTAACATAATTTTCCACCATCATTGCTCCTCTTTGTAAATAAACTTAAATTAACTATTAGTAATTAATCGTAGACCAAAAAGTTAGCAAATTTTAAATTTTCTTAAAACAAATAACTTTAATATAAAGAGCGGTCCAAAAGTCATTCCCCCTCTTAACTTTTGAACGAGTTGAGATATAGACTTCAAATTTGGAACACTGAAATCAGATCCGTAAAAAAATTGTTTAAAAAATTAAAAAATATATAGTCAAATAGAGAATTTTATTTTCTTTAAAATAATGTATTACACTACCACCTTTCCATTAAAAAAAAACTCCCCGCATGCCCCTGCTCACATTTTAAGAGCTGAAAGTATTAAATATATGCTAAAAGATAGTTTAAGTTGTCTTATTTAAGAGTTCTAAATTTGAAGTCGATATCTCAACTCGTTTAAAAGTTAGGTGGGGGAGGGGTGAGTTTTGATTCGCACTGTATAAACAATATTCTTGTAATTTTATTGTAACTTCATTGCTTTGCATTATTTTTTCTTCTTATTCATCGTTACAAAGTCCTGAAGGCTTAGATTTAACGAAACTAGTCGACGCGCCGCGGCGCGCCATGACAGAATAATTTTATTCGTTCTTTAACCCAAGACTTTTTTTTAATAAGTGTGATTTATTAAAATGTGCATGTGATTGAATTTGAGCGGGCTATTTATGTCGACACAATAGATTTGGAGACGTCTCAAATTAACTTGTTGGCTTTTGGCCAGTTATAAGTTATGTCGAATGTCTAAGTGGTCTATTTTTGATTAAGAATCTCTTTTTTGTGTTTAATGTTTGTCATTGCAAAGATCGATGATTTTAAAACAAGCAAAAAGTTTGCTGCAAAGACAAAGCATTGCTTTACCTCTAAAAAAGGTTTTTTGCCAAGCGATGTCTCACATACTTTTTATCGTAATAAATGTAGTAGTTATTTATGTCCCATTTGTGCATAAATTTCTTAGAAATTTTTAATATTAAAAACAACTTTCTACTATAAAGAAAAAAAATAAATTTTATGGTCTGTTTTTTCAAGCAAGATAGTAAATTAAAAATCGCACAGTAAATATTTTTATCCAATACATAATAAGACAATTACCAGCTTTATTTTAAATAGATAAACTCAATAATAACCCCCGCGTGGCTATTACTTTATTGAGTGGATAATTATTTATTTTACCCACTCAACTGTCACTTGTCAAATTATTTTCTTGTAAATGTCATTAAAATGTTTAATAAAAATATGAATTCCTAAGCTATTTATTGGATAAAACCTTGTATGGCAATCATGGGTAAACGGATATTGCCCTCTCGAAAATTAACCTGCTTGGCTATCGCCTCGCAGGTTAATTTTCTCATGGGCAATATTTTACTTTACCCACTAGTACCATAAATAACTATTATTATTGACAAAAAGTCATTTTTAAACTATTTTACAGGGAAGCATAACTTTATTTGTAGTTTATTTGTAGATTGCGATTGTCAGTTTTTTTCATGCATGTTGTTTTTATGTGTAGATTTTGTTCTTACAACTAATAATTATAAAATAATTATTGCTTGTATCATCACCTGCAATACACATCACATCGTAAAAGACCGATTCCATTAGCTTCTCATTTTGTTTTTGTTTTTTGTGTTGTCTGTTTTTTGACTGACCATGTGTGTGTATTTCAGGATGGTTGTGTGTGCAAGCAGAGGCGTATCCAGGATGAAGCTGAGCCTTGGAGAGCGCGTAAAAGGAAACCTGCTCCTCGCAAATCTATACCTTCAGTATTTCCCTTACCGATGAGCCCTGGATACGCCTCGAACTGGATGCATATGGCGGTAAGGGCCGCCAATATCGATACCAAAGCTCAAAAAGGCATCAACTTAAGAGTTTTATTTCATTGCTATTTTGACGCCTATCAAGTTAAGAAACCGAATAAATATTATTAGAAGTCCTCATTTTTTTTTAATAAAAAAATTAAGGATTATTAAAGTAAAATGTTTTTTTTTTGACTTCTTGCCTTTTTGAATTCACGTATTGATATTTGTTACGTTAACAATATATCTACAACATATTTTATATTTTAGGGCAATATGAAGCAACACATGCTTACCCACAAAATCCGGGATATGCCTCCACACATGTTTGATAACAAGCCATCTTCGATGTCTGGAGATGATTCTACTCCGCTACCTCCAAGTACACCTTTGAGAGAACAGCCTTCCAGTGACGGTGAACAGCAACATCCTCATCAGCCTCATACACCTCAGCCACAACCACAACCTCAGCCGCCTCTGATTCAAGTTCCTCAACCCCCTCCGCCTCAATGTGAAATTAAACCAGATCCTCAACCAATAAAAAGAGAACCGACTGAGACTGAACTTCCTCTTTCAAAACGCCCGCCGAGTAAGTATATTTATATTTTTTAATCTGTCATTGGTGGAACTATTCTTGCATATCTGTACATATATTTTTAAAGAACCTGACACACATATAATTAATTTCGGGGGTAAACATTAAATTAGGAAAATTGCAGCCAAATTAAATGACCAGTTCCGGAGAAAAACGCTTTTAAAAATCTAATTTTATGACAGATTTTTTGACGCATATTAAGATTATTTTTTACTTACGTAAATATTAACTTAATTAGCCATTTTAGGTTTATTATACTCTATTAATTAAAGAACAGGCAAGATAAATATTACATAAAAGGCTTTATTATCATTTACTTACATGTGATTCTATAAACATTTTAAAACTTTGTGAAACTTTCACATGCTGGCATTTCCACGTGTTTGCTAATTATCTGCATATTTTCGGTTACATTTTTGCTTGATTATGTTGAAACATGGTTTGGTACATCGACAAATATTTTATAATTATATATTTTAGATTTTCTTGATATATTTTTCCAAAAATAATTCTGAGGCTTGACAAATCTGTCATCATATTTTCATAGGTAAAATATATTATTGAGATTGCCTAGCAACAAATTTTAATAAATATTACTATAAAGGGTTCACTAATGAATTAAGTTTTAAAAAATCAAACTTTTAGTCATCATTTTTTTAAAATAATATCTCTTCACTATAAGTATACGTACGTTAAATTATGGATCTCAATATTTTTGATTTTCGCAATTGGGTAATGAATTAAGTTGTTGCTAGGCAATCTCAATAATATGTTTTGCATATGAAAATATCATGAGAGATTTGTCAACCATCAGATATTGTTTTGAAAAAATATATCAAGAAAATCTAAAATATATAATTATAAAATATTTGTCGATATACCAAACTATGTTTTAACATAATCAAGCAAAAATCTAACAGAAAATATGCAAATAATTAGCAAACACGTGAAAAATGCCAGCATGTGGAAGTTTCACAAAGTTTTAAAATTTTTATAGAATCACATGTAAGTAAATGATAATAAAGCCTTTTATGTAATATTTATCTTGCCTGTTCTTTAATTAATAGAGTATAATAAACGTAAAATGGCTAATTAAGTTAATATTTACATAAGTAAAAAATAACCTTAATATACGTCAAAAAATCTGTCATAAAATTAGATTTTTAAAAGCGTTTTTCTCCGAAACTGGTCATTTAATTTGGCTGCAATTTTCCTAATTTAATGTTTACCCCCGAAATTACAAAATATAAAAATTTGAGGCAGTTTGACTGAGGCCCAGGAACCCCCCTATATGTGTGCCAGGTTCTTTCTAAAATAATTGCAAGGATGGTTTATTGGTGTATCATATGGGGTTAAATTTCATTTTATTACAAGCTAATACATTTTCTCATTAATCATAATACACTATTGTATATAACTAAATATAAGTACACAGAAAAAAGTAGAGTAAACTTACGAAGGTGTAAAAATTACGCTAATATACATTGATATAGCATACTTTGTTTCTAACATTGTCAAATATATTGTTTTCAGTAAATTCTGCTCTACTTTTTTGGATTGGGTACAAATGATTGTCTAGCATAACGTAAAAATTGTCGTATTGGGTACAAATAATTAAAAAGTGGCTTAGAAACAAATTTCTTAAGTGTGAAATAAAATAACAAGGAATTTGAAGAATTATTTTTAATCTCTTGTAAAAAGTCTCGTTAAAATTAAGTATATCTAACCAGTCTTAACTTAATTTCATTCTCTTCAAAGCATTTACCTCAGTATCTTAATTGACAGCCACATCAGACAATCATTACAACTCAAACTACCTACCCCATATGATATAACAAAAAAAAAAATTCTAAAAATGTACATAATCAGCGGCGATAAGAATTAACACTTCATCGCTTGCACTAACTTTTTACGCTGGTTGCGGGCTGACCGTGTGGTTGTGTGTGTGTTTTGCAGGCTTACAGGCCAGTAAGCACTTGTGTCACGTGTGCAATAAGAACTTCTCCTCGAGCTCGGCCTTGCAGATTCATATGCGAACTCATACCGGGGATAAACCGTTCCGATGCACCGTCTGCCAGAAAGCGTTCACCACCAAAGGAAACCTCAAGGTACGTACCATAAGTCAAGGTCAATTAACATTAGAGGGTCTATTCGAATTAAACACCTATACGATTAAATAAAATCCATGACTTTAAATTTGTTCACTTGTTTTTGAATAGCTTTAATTCATATTATCACACGTTTTAAACCGCTTCCATCAGAGTTGTTCCAGAATAGATCCCATGATCGTCAGTAGCACCAAGTTTAGTCACTTAATTTAATAAAATTAAAATATAACTAGTGACTTAACTTTTTAAAAATACTAGTGATGATCAAAAGGTCACCTTATCCGGTAACGTCATTTGACGTATTGTAGCATAGTAGTCAAAGTAGTTTGTATTCTGTATAATGCATCCTACTAGTACTATTAGGATGGGGTTGCCTAATATTTTAAATGATCTTGTAGTTTTATTTATATATCCATATATTGCTAAGCTTGAGCTTTACTAATGCGACTACTAACCTTTTGGGTACGGGAATTCGCCATATGCATTCACACTTTTTTCATGTTTCTTGAGTTGCTTGATTTTTCTGGAAGAAAAACATTTATTGTAAATAAGTCAAGAATTGACAGTCTAAAAAAAAAATATATACTGCACGTTTGTCAGTTAATAACCGAAAATTTATATATAAGAAAGTTATCTATCTGTCGTTAAAATCAAATGGACAGGAAACAGTGAATAGTACCATTTCATCCTTTTTGGGAATCATCAGCACTGTGTATCCTGTATGTTAATATTTAAATAAAATAACAGTGACCAGATCAATAGATCGCACCATACTTTTATATCTATTTTTCTATTTTGCGACTCTTATAAGCTCATAATCACACGCATTTTGCGTGTTCTTATAGGCCCATAAGAGGTCTCTACTTTTTTTTCTGTTGGGTTGGCAACATACAAAAGCCTATATCTTGACGTTTTGCGTGCAAATGTCAATGTCGATTTAAAGTTTAATTTTTTACAAAATTTTGTGTTTGGGTTATTATTTACCGTGTTAAAATTGTGGACTGGTTAATTGCAGTGAAAAAAGAAGAGATTACTATAAAATATATTAAAATATCATTTGTTCTTAGAATTTTAAACATAGTGTAAACTGTAATCCTAACCCCAAACAAAAATCCCTAAATCAGTCATCAATTTAAATGTAAGTTTTTAAATTTTAGAGCAAAATAGAAAAAATTGTATAAAGCACTCGTTTCATAACACGTTTTTAGAGCCGCAAGCGGCTCGTTTTCTAAACTTGTACTCGTGCGCTAAAAACGTATGTTATGAAACTAGTACTTTAATATACTATTAACGTTTTATTTAAATATTAACAACATACAGGATACACAGTGCTAATGATTTCCAAAAAGGATGATAAAAGACTATTCACTGTTTCCCGTTCATTTGGTTTAAACAACAGATAGATATTGTAAATTGCAGTTATTGGGCAGGATAAGTATTGGTAGTACTATGTGGTTTGGTTATGTTGTCAAAATTGGAAGTAAGTAGAGAAAAATAATGCCAAGGATTATAAATAAGTGATGTTTTTTAAAATAAAATCAACCATAGTAGGGTAAAATAATGAGTTCCAGACAAACAAAAAACGTCCGTTTTTGTTTTCTATAGTGTAGAACTAAATATTATTACAAACTTCTTTAAACAGTAGAAGCTTTTTAGACAAGCAATAGGTTTATATTAAATATTGGGCATATGGCTTTTTTCTAACCCTGTTAAGTAATATATTATTATCTTCGGCTTTTAACTAATTTGGTTGTTTTTTTCTTCTTTTAGGTACACATGGGAACCCATATGTGGAGCAACGGAGCATCACGGCGAGGACGTCGCATGTCACTAGACCTGCCTCCCATCCCCATGACACCCAAGGATTCAGAATTTCTGCAGCGGAGGCCCGACCTCTTCTACCCGTACCTCCCGGCGCCTTTCCTTAACGGCATGCAGCAAAAGGTAAATATTGGCTGCGTTCAATGGAAACAGAAAAACTCATCAAAACTCATCGGAAGCTGTCAAATCACTACCGAACGCTATGATGAGTTTCGATTGACAGATGTCGCGGCAAACGTTTTGAGATGATTACTTTTGATTGATTTTTTAAAAGCGCGGGAATATACTTTCGGCCAAAAATGTTTAGTTTGGGCTATAGCGATTTCAATACCGAATAATATCCCGTTTTGTTTTTTTTTCAGTCGATCCAAACGGCTGGAATCATGGCGACTACCGTTTTTTTTTTTTTTTTTAATTATGGACAAAAGATGTCACTTTAAAAATCGTTTTTTTTTTGTTGTATTCTTTAAATATAAATAAACATAGGGGAGGGTGGGCCACCATGAGACTTAAAAATTCAATCCTAAGCATTTCAGTTGTTATTAAAAATATATCGGTCAAAAAGGGTAATCTTCATATTATCTAAACTAAGTTTTTGATTAAACATGTAACTTACAATCAAAATTGAAAAATCACTGATAGTTATTTATGGTACTAGTGGGTAAAGTAAGATATTGTCCATGAGAAAATTAACCTGCGAGGCGTTAGCCAAGCAGGTTAATTTTCGAGAGGGCAATATCGGTTTACCCATGAGTGCCATACAAGGTTTTATTAGAAATTCATATTTTTAGTAATTTTAATGACATAAAGAACTTTCACTTTCGGGTTTAGACCGTGTTAATGGATTTTCGCTTTCCGACGTTTCGTCTCTTACTACTAGAGACATCTTCAGGGATTAATCTGAAACTAAGTTTCGAATCAACTTGTGTCACTATTTATGACGAGTTAAAACCTAAAATTTGGCGCAAATACGTAGACGATTTCTATGCTATTTGGCCCCATGGCATGGAAAGCCTTCAAGGTTTTCTAAATCACCTCAATTCCCAACATAAATCTATACGGTTTACGATGGAAATTGAGAACAACGGATCACTTCCCTTTTTGGACGTTTTGGTTTACAAAACGGAAAATGGCTCAATAGGACACTCGGTATACAGGAAGAAAACCCACACTGACAGATACCTAAACGCATTTTCACATCACCATCCCTCTCAAAAACGCTCGGTAGTTAATTCACTTGTTCATAGGGCTTTCATGATTTCAGACAAGAATTCCCTAGACACAGAACTCCTTAAACTAACCAAAGCCTTGACCATGAACGGTTATATCAAAAAAGACATTAATAAGACCATATACAAATACAGAAATCCCAGACCCAAACAACAGGACAATAGTGACAATGACAGACAGACACAAGTTATACTTCCCTAGGTAAGCGGTATCACGGATAAAATAGGTAAACTTTTGAAGAAGTCAAATATTAAGCCTATATTTCGGTCCAACCAAAAATTAGGTCAATGTTTGACTTCAACAAAAGACAAAATACCCCTGAGTTCAGAAGGCGTATATAAAATACCCTGCTCCTTTGGTACGGTTTACATAGGTGAAACTAAGAGAAAAATTTCTACAAGACTTCAAGAGCATGAGCGCAATATAAGAAAGAAACAAATTTCCTTATCGGCAGTAGCCGAACATGTACATGAAACAGGTCATAAAATCAATTTGTCTGAAACAAAACAAATATTAACAGAAAACAGAAAAATGCCAAGGAAGATACGGGAATCGATAGAAATCATCAAGCATCCTAACAATATCAATCGGGACACTGGTTACCACTTACCTGCAATATGGAAGTCTTTGATAGGAAAAACCTCGTCACGGGTGAATAACCACAACTCGTCATAAATAGTGACACAAGTTGATTCGAAACTTAGTTTCAGATTAATCCCTGAAGATGTCTCTAGTAGTAAGAGACGAAACGTCGGAAAGTGAAAATCCATTAACACGGTCTAAACCCGAAAGTGAAAGTTCTTTATATCTTAATGGCCGTGAAAGCTTAAAATCTAAAATTTTAATGACATTTACAAGAAAATAATTTGACAAGTGACAGTTGAGTGGGTAAAATAAATAATTACCCACTCAATTTACTTTATTGCGGGGGTTATTACTGAGTTTATCTATTTAAAATAAAGCTGGTAATTGTCTCATTCAGGCCTATTCACACGTACCATTGATATCTATCCAATATTGACAAAAATTACAATCTCATGCAGTTTTAATACAGTTGACGTAAATGACCTTGCAATTTTCGTCAATATTGCCACAAATCTCAATCTCAATGGTACATGTGAATAGGCCTGATTATCTGTATGTATTGGATAAAATATATTAATTTATATTTCTTAATTGCAGCTGAATGAAATGTCAGTGATTCAAAATAATCAAAATGGTATATCTGGTGCCGGCAAATACAGTGGCCTGCTGGGTTTCGGATACCCGCCGCCAGAGGCACTGCGATCTCAAGCCGGCTCTCCAGAACGGAACGAGAGACCTCCAAGCAGAGACGGGGAATCCCGCGGTCTCTGGGACTTGCATTTTGAACGGAAAAACGCACCGGAACCTCCCAGAGAAGACCTTCTGCCAGCCTCCAGAGAAGGATTAGCCGCTTAAGACACGACAAAAGGCTGCCATGTTCCTATTTCAACTAGTCTAAGAATGGCAAGGTGTTTTAATCAATTATTTTTCTCCAATCTCCAAGCAGTTTAGCTCGCCCAAACAGAATTGCAAAAACCTTCTAAAATCTATATACGATTTTCATTAGGACAAAGAAAGCTTTTTATTTTGTTTTAATGTATTTAGGTAGTTGAGAAGGTTATTAAAAATGCATATTGTTTGCGGTGTAACACACTGTGTTAGTAACACAGTTAATACTCTAAATACAAAAATAAAAATCTAATTAAAGACCTTATTAATTTAATAAAAACTCAAATAAAAGACAAGTTTTAGTAAAAATCAGAAATGTTTTTAGGAGTTCTTTGAAAAAATTATTTGATTTAGGGTAATTTGGAGCACGGACATTAATAAATATTGAGCAAAAATCATTAAATGATATTTGTTTGTTGGCGAATTTAGGTGCGACGTTATTTTGTGTATTTAAAATTTCAAAAATTGTAGACTTTATTTATTTAAATTATTTTATTTTTTATATGTAGCTTGTTTGCACTTAAATTCGCCGATTTAAACTTATTTAAGTAACAGTCCAGCAGACGGAATGGGACTGTTTGAAACTTTGATGCGCAAAATTATGTCTTAATCTAAGAAAATTTGCACTCAACATCAACTTTTTAAAATATTACCCTTCAAATACGTAAAAAAGGAATATAATCAATGTGTTGCAAGAAATGCTTATAGCTTAAACGCAAACTCAAAGATATAAAAAGATGACAATTAATTATTATTTTAATTTTAATGGATACGAATAAGCAAAAAATTCAAAGCAATCTACACTGTCTAAAGTTATACATATTATTATAAAGTTATTTTTTTTGTCTAGGGGTCTAAGTCTACATTTTTTTAATTTTAGCTTCCTAATTTATTACTGACTGCTAAACCCAATAATTTGGTAACACATTTAAAGTCAAATCGTTTAAACTTAATTTACATAAAACTAAAAATTAGTTACTTAACACCTTGAATATACGTATTTAAAATAAAATGTTAGGAAACTCAAAATCTAAAAACCAGAACTAGACTTTAAACCAAGAATTTTGCTTTAAATTAATCTCGTCACCAAACTACTAAAAATCACCGTTTGCCTCAAAAAATCCAAATGTTTTGAAAATTGTTGGAGCGGTTTAGACCTTTCTGATGAACGTACTAAAAGTACCCAACAAGGTAAGCTCGCGCCGCCATCTTGATTTTAAGGTACCCGATTCTCAAGAAATCACATAAAATGTTAATTCTATATCTAGTTCAAGAACATATTCAAATTTATATCATCATTATCAAGTGAGCTAGAAAAAAGTACAATATTAATTTTTTAGAAAATTGTATAAGCATTATTTTTTATAATAACTTGTTTTTAAAAAATATGGGCTGTCAAGACTCCAAAAGTGTACCTTAAACAAAGTTTTAAACAAGTATTTTGTAGAAAAATGTGTACCTTAAAATTAAGATGACGACACGTTCATCAGGAATCTCTAAAGATGTATCAATTTTCAGAAGGTCTGGATTTTTTTGAGGCAAAAAGCTTTTGTTGCCGGGAGTAAATAAATGATTGTATATAAAATCATAAGAAATTCTTGATCCTTACTCATATTGAAGTTGATTTAAATAAACCATAGAAAAAAATGTTATCTCTCCAAAATATAAATTTATTGTCTTGTAAACAAACATTACAGCGACAATTGTTTCGTTTGGACTTTTTTAAGATTCAAGTTAATTTGTTTATAAATTTAAAAATAAGTTTTTCTAAAAGGAATTGTACCATTTTTAACCTAATTTTTCATTATTTGTAGCTTGAAAATGACTTTATGTTAAAAAAGTCGAAACAATGGAGCTCTCTACAACTAGAATTTATATGGCGCCAGTAATTTCTTTAATAAAAATAATATAGTTACACTTTTCGCCCGGCCAAGTAAATATTGTATTTGTTCAACAAAGAACAAATACAGAATTTGTTTGGTTGGGTGGAAGTGGGAGTGTATGTATGTCTTCTGTCCTTTTTGGGTAGAACTTTTGTCCCTGTCTAATCTAACGGGAGAAATCGCCATTGTCGCTGTAATGTTTGTTTAATAGACAATAAATTTATATTTTGGAGAGATAACATTTTTTCAATGGTTTATTTGATTTTATATATGTATGTAATTTAATATTTTACTGCCTTCTTTTATTTTTAAATTGTATTTACCTTGCAAAGACCTTTTTACGTATTATCCGCTGGGCTTTACACAAAAATAATTAAAATACTTTGTGGAATGGATCGAGGCAATGCATACTGTGATACACCAGCCGTACGCTCTTCTTGACATACTGCTGTGTAATTTAGAAATATTTAATTCAAAAGAAAATTTTAACATTAGGAACCTTGTATTATAATAGTTAAGTGTGTATATGATATCTCATACATATTATCGTTTGCTGTGTTATATATTATGTGTCCGATGGACACTGGCAATGCCAGTATCTAGCTTTACATTTGTATATAAAAAATTAGTTTTAAAGAAATTACTGTAATGTTATAGATGTTGTCCATTTAATTTAGCATGGTCACAATCTATGTATATATCAACACTATGTACCATGAGACTGTTTTATTATTATATTATTATTATTATTATATTACTTACTATTATTGATGTATGCTTAAATCCCAAATCCCAGTACAAACTCCCCTCTTAATTTATGTAAATTTATCGAAATTATCATCAAAATGATAAAAACAAAAATCGGCCCAATCCGGCTGCAATACGTATCTAAAGTACTAGATATTGTTTGTAAACATATGAGATTTATAAATAATACTATGTAAGTAATTTGAAATGTTTTTATTTCGAAATGAATGTACAAATATTTTTAACTGGTACGATTAACTATGTCTGTATTTATAAACTTGTACAAGCCAGTTAAACTATGTTTAATTATAAAATATAAATATTTATCACATATAATCTACTGGGTTTTATTTAATAATTGACATGTCCTTTGATACATTCCATTCCCCGTGTAAGTAAATAAACTACCCGAGAACTTACTTTCCTATAAATTTATTATGTGTATACTTAAACCAACACTAAATTATAAAAAAAAACACTAAAGCCTTCCTTTCTCAAAATAAACACTATCAAAGATGTCTGAACAGTTACAAGGAATGTATGTTTTTCTACGACTGCTTTAGAATGTAAGCAAATACACACACTTCTCAAACACAGAAAGAATCCATTCTAGCTCTAGATACGGTATGAATATTCCGTATCAAGTGTTAGAATGAACACATGTAGTGCCATCTCTTGTTTATAAAAGTAAAAAAAACTGTAGCAAAATTAGCAAAAAATTATATATTTTACCATGAAATATTGAATAATTTAATTAAATTTAAAGTTTTGCATTAAAATTACATAAAGTTTATTAGTTTTTCTTAATATTTGACCAGTTTTTTATCAATTTAGTTCAAAAAATTAAAACTGCTCCATCTATTGTTAAATATTTAAATCTGATATCTGTCACAACAATCTGACATAACCTTCAATTTTTGTATTAAAATTTGTAAATATATGTCGGAACAGTCACAAGGATTGTATGTTTTTCTACGACTGGTTTAGAATGTAAGCAAATACACACACACACTTCTCAAACACAGAAAGAATCCATTCTAGCTCTAGATACGGTATGAATATTCCGTATCAAGTGTTAGAATGAACACATGTAGTGCCATCTCTTGTTTATAAAAGTAAAGAAATCTGTAGCAAAATTAGCAAATATATATATATTACCATGAAACATTGAATAATTTAATGCAATTTAAAGTTTTGCTTTTTTTTCAAATTCAAATATTTTTTTATTGTTCTTCATACATAGTTACATAAAATACATTACAATATTCTCAATAAAAAATAAGTTTTTAATTAAACCTAAGTAAAATTTTTCTAATAGTCCTTAATACAAATAACTAATGACATGGCTTGTCACGTAATCCTGGGGATTGTGTGTGATCAAAACCACTTGGGTTTAAAAATATGTAAAATGTATTGATATTTATTTTAATTATTTATTACTTGAGTACGCGCGAAGTACAATAATGAGAGAAATTGAAACCAGAAAAAGAAAACAAGTAACCAAAAAAAAATATAATACAACTTAGTCTTAAAAAAAAAAAAATATATGTATATATAGAGCAAAAAAAAGTAAACATAAACAAAACAAAAGAAAATAATGTGAAACTTATGAGACTTACAGGAGATAATTATTATAAAGTAGCTACATGAAAAGTAAAGAGAGAAAAAAAAAATCATAAAATCAAGAAAGTGTAATTTAAGAAAGCAGGCGAAGGAAAAAAAAATACATATACAGTTGTTTTTTACGCAGACATAATTTCAATAAACTTTTTTTCATTTTTGTTAATAAATCGTTTTAATTCCGTTACGAATGTTTTTAAATTAGTTATTTGTACAATATTCACAGGTAATAGGTGAATAAATTTTGGGCCAAAGTAAAATACATTTCTCTGGGTAAAACTTTTTTTAAACAAAGGAATTTCAGGTAAATTTTCCTGTCTAGTTGAAACAAGTCTTGTTCTGCCAGAATTATGTTTTTTAGTCCATAAAATAGACTGATATATGTATATTTTTCTTATTCCAAATAAATCTGTTTCCTTATATAACATTTCGGTGGAGTAAAGTCGTGGTTTTTGGAAAATTACCTTTAGTATGTTGTTTTGAGCTTTTTCTAGTGGATCCAAGGCATTTTGGTAGCAGCCCCCCCAAATATTTATGCAGTACCTCAGTATAGACTCTACTAGTGCGTTATATGTTATAATTAAATTTTTCCTGTCCAAGATATCTCTTAATTTGTAAAATTTATTAACCAATATTCTTAGTTTTTTTACTAGATTATTTATATGCTTATCCCACTTAAGGTGTCGATCAATTTCCACTCCTAGATATCTAATTGACTCTACTTTGCTAACAGAATGACAAGAACATAGGTTAAAATTAGCGCAGTTTTCTTCATGAACTTTAAGGGTATCTAGATGTGGCTGATCAACAACCGTAGCAGAATAAGTCATAAATTTTGTTTTACCTATATTAAGACTAAGAAGACTTTGATTTAAAAACAAATAGATCTTTTGCATGGCCAATTCGGCTTTCCTGAAGACTTCTTCCCAAGTTTTCCCCTCAAAAATAGCTACGGTATCATCCGCGTATGAAATAATTTTCCCATCAATTTCTAAATTTCCCAAAAGGTTTATATAAATCAGGAACAAAATTGGGCCCAGAACTGTACCTTGGGGCACGCCCATGGTGACAGGAAGGGGATCACTTATCTCTTTATTAATTTTCACCCTCTGGGACCTATTCATAAGATACGTTCTGAAGATATTGAGTACACTGCCACGTATTCCGATATCTTCTAATCTGTCAAGTAGTATTTTAAAGTTAACAGTATCAAAGGCCTTTGCCAAATCTAAAAAAATGGCAAGGCACTTTTTATTTTTATTGTTTGAATTGACAATGTATTTGAGAAGTTCTACTGTGGCATCCTCTGTACTAATTCCCTTCTGAAAACCGAATTGGTTTTTGCTCAAGATCTTATTTTTTGTTAAAAAGCCTGTTAAACGGGATTTTAAGCAAAGCTCATATATTTTTGCAAAAGTATTAATAAGAGTAATGGGCCTATAGTTTGTCGGTAATTTTTTATTGCCAGATTTGTAAATAGGAATTGAGACTGATTCTTTAAACTGTTTTGGGGTAGAACCGAGAGAAAAACATAAATTTATAACATGTGTTAGGGGTTTAAGAAGATGAACATGGCAATATTTTATCAGACGCTTTAAAATTACGTTTATTAGTTTGTCTTAATATTTGACCAGTTTTTTATCAATTTAGTTCAAAAAATTAAAACAGCTCCATCTATGGTTAAATATTTAAACCTGACATATGTCACAACAATCTGACATAACCTTTAATTTTTGCATTATAATTTGTAAATATGTGCTAAAATTAAATAAAAATCTTTTTTAAGTACTGATTTGATAAAATTATTAAATAACATTAATTGCGTTATTTAAAAATATGTGTTTTGTTGCATTTACAATGTCGAGTCACAAAAAACATTGTTTTTAACCTAGTCCGCAGTTTAAAGCCATACAGTGTTTCATATTTGCAGTCGATAAAAAGTATAGTCTACAACACGTATGGAATAGTCATTCCGCGCTCGCGGGACCGTCATACTCGCCTGCCGGCTCGTGACACACTTTCCGCTCGCGCGGAATATTGTCTATTCCATACTAGTTATAGAATATACTATTCCTAACCTAACAATTCAATTACATAATTCTTTGTTTATAAATTTAGTTTTTGCACTTTCATCAAAAAAAAAATTAACTTTTTAAAATTTAGGGTTATTTGTGATAAACACTCGGAAATGAAGCAAATAAAAACTTTATTGCATTACATAATCATGCCAACGTTTCACCTAATATTAAGGCTTCTTCAGGGCTAAATGATTAAATATGCATTAAAACAAACAAATTAAACAAAAACATTACATCAACAAACAAAATACACTGGACATTTTTCAACAGGAGAATTCTCACTGTAGAACAATGTAATTAATTGTAATTAATTAATTCTTAAAACAAACAAAAGTAGAGGACGTTTAAGCTTCAAATCAAAAAAAAATCAGTCAAATCCATTAATTAGTTTTCGAAATATTTGAATTTAAAAAATTTCAATTTTTAGGTGTCCGGAATTTAATGCGCGGCAGTGTAGAATATATTATTCTACATCCAGAGTTGCGAAGAGTACCAAAAGTGATATAATCCCAAATAAAATCAATAATCGTTAAGAAGAAAACTTTTAATTGATTTAAACACGGCGCATAGGTAATTACGTCGGACAACTTCATAATCAGATTATGGTATTAAAGTTTTGCCGGGGACTGGCATCGATTTAAAATCAACCAAACCAATTCTAGACGTATTAGAAATGTGGCGTGGAGAAAATAATTGAAAATGTATTTAAACCTATCTTGTAAATTTTTTGTGTTATTTTCGATAGCATCTTACACCGTGGTAAGTGAAATAAATTTGCATGAAAATTATATGGAGCTGTTTTATGTTCTTTATTATTGCTGCAGTATAATTTATTTAGCTATTATTAAAATTAATTGCATCATAAAATGCGACTACAATAACTATTTTTTCCTGCAATTTAATTATTTTTCAGTCGGACATATGATGAACAAATAGTTCATATACGTATAGTATTTATAAATCTATGTATTTAACTAAATATGTCTGTCTGTCCATAACGCTTAGACGTTTTGTGGTATATTCTTGTCAATTGTGTTGTGTTGTATTAATATTTTTTACTATTTTGCGACTCTTATAAGCTCATAATCACACGCATTTTGCGTGTTCTTATAGGCCAATAAGAGGTCTGTACTTTTTGTTCTTTTGGGTTGGCAATAGACCTGGCCTATCACTTGACGTTTTCCGTGAAAATGTCAATGTCGCTTTAAAGTTGAATTTTCTACAAAATTTTGTGTTTAGGTTATTTTTACCATGTTAAAATTGTGGTTGGTTAATTGCAGTAAAAAAGAGAAGAGATGACTATAAAATAAATCAAAATATCATTTGTTCTTAGAATTTTAAACATGGTGTAAACTGTAATGCCAATCCAAAACAAAAATCCCTAAATCAGTCATCAATTTAAATGTAAGTTTTTTAAAATTTTAGAGCAAAAAAGAAAAAATTGTATAAAGCACTCGTTTCATAACACGTTTGCGCAAGCGCAAGCGGCTCGTTTTCTAAACTTGTACTCGTGCGCTAAAAACGTATGTTATGAAACTAGTACTTTAATATAATATTTTAACCTCTCGTAAACTAGGAAATCCTAACGCATTTCAAATACACATAGCACAGGTCTACACCGAATTATCATTTTGGGAGTTTATACTTGTTTCGCACTATTTTCAAAGTTAGATTTTTATATGTCGTTTTAATGTAAATTATTTTATTTTATATATTATTATGAAAATCTGACCGTTATTTCTCTTTTTTCATTTTGTAGTGGCGCCTTCGCCATATTTTCAAAGATTTTTTTTCATTTTTACCTTTATTTTAAACAAAAAATAATAATTTTAGTTTTTATAGAATATAGTATATTACATAACTAGTGTGGAAAGTGACATATTTCACGCGAGTGGTAAGATTTACGAACGAGCTGCTAAGCGAGGGTGGAAACCCCACGAGTGTATGAAATACACTTTCCAACGAGTTATGTACACTATTTTTCCTACGATCCCGAAAAAAATATGAAGTTTCTTATTTTAAAATTTTCTAATTTTTATTATTTTTTAAGAAAAGCAAAGCACTTAATAATTAGAAAGTGCATACAAAATATATGTAGGTATGTCAAACAGGAAATATGTTTTTCATTTAGCTTTAGTTTTCTTGGTTTTACATTTAATACAATACATAGCTGTTTAATGGGTTACCTATTCCTAAATAAATGCAAACTTGAGTTTACTTATTAAATTAGTAGATTTCTGTGGTTCTGCTGCCATATAAGACAGTAAAGTTGTACTGTTTTATATTTCATAAGAAAAATACTGTGTATTTTGATGTTTTTATCCAATGTAAGGTAACTAAATAAAAAATTAAGTAATTTTTATAAGATCTAGACTGTCTACACTAGACAGTAATGGTCAAAATAGTAACGTTATAACTATAGTTTCTATTTTTGACATCAAAAACAGAAATATTTGGATTAAAACACTTAAAAGTTATATCTGTAGTGAAAGGTGGAAAATGGTTTATAAAACAAGGTGAATAAAATTCGTAGAACCTACGAGGTAAAGATCTAAATAAAATTAGGCAAACCTCCATACATAAATATCAGACGAGTGTGATATAAAAATATCAAAATAATGCGATATGAGGCGTTTTCTAAAGAACTAAACAGTGTGTTAAATGTCATTTTCATAGAGGATCGTAGGAAAATAGTGTTATTAATACAACAACATAGTGTTATATATGCACCAACCACAAATTATATTATAGTATAGTACTATGATATGAACATTTGTTGCTGTGTTTATTACAATTTTATGTTGTTTACCTCTTAGTTCTACAATTGGTTGTTGTATTGAATAACATATTTACGTTATAACATATTACAAAATATGGTTGGCGCCTATATTACAACAACATTTCTATCAGTGCAGTTTCCATAAGAAACATGCCTGTCTGTTTATTCTTCGGATGAAAGCCTTTATTGAAAATTTATTTATTTCATATCTCCCTCTTGGATTTTTTTAGTGTTCCAATGAATTTAAAGTGACTGACAAGGTGTACTTTGACGTCTACAATGAAAAAGAGGATATGGGAAGAATTATAGTCGCGTTGTTTGGTGAGACAGCACCAAAAACAGTTGAAAATTTTAAACACATTTGCACTAAAGGCATTAATGGACGAACGTATGTTGGAACAAGATTTCATAGAGCAGTTAAAAGATTTATGATTCAAGGTATATTTTTTACTAATTACATTATGTTCGTCCAAAAAGAAATGGTTCTATTTGTCGTTATACTTATTCTAGTCCACAAACATTTAGCTCATTTATAATAGGTAATAGAGATAAAATATATCTCAAGAAAAATGCTTTTTATTTAAAACATTAGTTAGAAAGAGAAAATAACACACTTCGAGGGAAAAACATGAAATCTGGCAAATTGACAGGTCATCAAAATGGCGATTCTCTATCCTCTAAAAGCTGCGAAAAGGCCTATTCAGAAGCTTGCATAAGAACGTAAAATATAAGAATGCAATGCCGTGATTGGCTTACAAGATACATGGCGCCACATCCAGCCAATCACGGCATCGCATTCTTATGTATTACGTTCTTATGCGAGACTGTGGATATGCCCAAAATCGGTAAATTCCATTATAGGAATTAAAGTTATGTGATATTTTCACAAAAATTGGTTTCTGGGGAGTTTTGCTAAAATGTGGTATTAAAAATATAAAATTAAATATGGCGGATTCAATATGGCGTCAAAAAATTTAAAATTTAAAGATATGTCGATAAAAATTTTTATCTGGAAGTTTTCGGAACATATTAAACATATTAAATTCAAAACGGCGGATCCAATATGGCGTCAAAAATTTAAAACTACTCATTTAAAATTATAAGGTTACCAGTTTAAGCAACCTCAAAAACCCTCAGATAACAACTTTCATTAAAATATCTTAAAATTTAAATGTCCAGAAACCAATTTTTATCGAAATATTTTAAAATTTTAAATATAGAATCCGCCATTTTCGAATTTTATATTTTAAATGCCAGAGATATTCAGTTTAGGCGACGTAAAAAACCCCAGGTACCAATTTTCACGAAATATCTTAAAATTTTAAATGTTTTAACGCCATATTGGACCCGCCATTTTGAATTTTAAATTTTTAATAAATGATTCGGTTTTAGCGACCTCAAAAACACCCAGATACTAATTTTCACGAAAATACATCAAAATCTGTTAAATTGACATAAAAAACTTTTTTCTTCCAATCTGATAATATCATACTTCTTTGTTTAGTATATATTTTTGTATAAACTTGGCTTATATTGCTAAAATGGACACAGTTACAATAATAGTTATTTATATACCAAGGGACAAAACTGGCTGTTTTAGTCCCGCTGCATTAGTGTTTCCTGAGCGAGCGTAGAGAAGCGAGGGAAACAGAAATGCAAGGGACTAAAACAGCCAAGTTTAGTCCTGAGGTATATACACTATTTTTTGCAGGACCAAACATAATTTAGGTAGGTAGATAAAATTAAAATTAAAAACCACGCGTCTAAAATCAGTTGTTTTATTTTCGTAATTTAATCAAATTGCGAAAAGTCAGTTTCATGGCTATCGCGATTTCAATTGTTTTTTAATATGGTTGACACAAACGTCAAAAAAATGGACGAAGATGATAAATTTTAAGTTATGTATAAATTGTTATAACAATGTTATTTTTAAAAGTTTTCTTTGTTAAAATCAAATAAATTGGTTTGAATCGCTAATTTATTACAAAACACCACCAAACCTAATTTTTGAACCAGCAAAGCACATAGTAAGTATTATATTTTAATATTATCAAGGTTGCCGTGATTTTTATTCCCTAGGGAGAAAAACGGCAAGTTTAGTCCCGAAAATGAAAGCTTAAAATTAGGTTTTAGTCTTGGTCGTGCAAAAAATAATTTTTTTTTAATATAACTGGCAAACAGTAACCTTTACGGATGGACAAAACATACAAAACATATTAAAATAAATTAAATTATTTGTTTCTTAACTCGACTTGATATAAAATAGATGCTTAAAATCACGAGAAACAAATGGTTATTTCTAGATATTTTTACGTCTCTTCACTTCATTATGTATTTTTTAATTGTATCCGAAATAGAATGATTATATATCACGTTATTTTGGCTTTTTTTAAGCGTTAAAAATAGACTTTTAAGAATTTCTGTTTGTTCTTTTTTAATACAGGGGGAGATATTGTAAACAACGATGGTACGGGATCCATTAGCCTTTATGGTGAACATTTTAAGGATGAAAATTTTACTATCAAACATGCCTCATCCGGTATACTCAGCATGGCTAACTCAGGTAATAAAAAGCATCAATTAAAATAATGAAACTGGAAAAGAGAATGATTAAATTCAATTTAAGGGCCGGATACCAATGGATGCCAGTTTATAATTACAACCATGGCAGCTCCATGGCTAGATGGAAAAAATGTCGTTTTCGGAAAGGTAAAAAAAATAATAATATATTATCATATATTACCTAAGTATTAAAAAAAATAATTCCAAAATTATTTTCATTAGAAACCTTTAATGTGTATATGCTACGATAAATCTAAGTAGAAATAGGGACCCTACCACCGTAGGGCTTGTAGCCCTCGTAAGTCCCTAGTAACGAGATGAACATGATAAGGCCATCTAAATTATTAAACGTTTTTTGATGGGGGGGGGGGCTGAGTTTTCAGGACCAGAAATTTCTAAGAATTTAAAAAGATAATTATTTTTTAAAACTTTAAATGGGTAGGTGAAACCCATTAAAACACAACTTATCGTGTTCAGCGCCGCAGGCAATTTTTTTAGAAATCTTGAGTTTTTGGATTTTCCTGTCACCTTAGAATTTGATGTAAATAATTTTTAAAAATCTATTAATTATAATGGTAATATCATATCATTGCTAATCAAGTTGGGCACAGCAGGCAATTTTTTTAAAATTACAGTTTTTCACGTAAAGAATGTCTAAGATTTTACCGCCTACCAGCCACCTCCTGGGGTGCACCGGCAGATTTAGGGGGGGAGCCCCCATGCCCCCTCTCCCCCCCAGCGAGATATATTAGCATAGAAATACCTTCAAAATTATATTTTTGGTGAATGCGCAATTTTTTCCTTATGGATAGGCCCCCCTTAAAATGAAATAAATCCGCCCTAGCCTGGATGCGTCACTGCGCGTACCTATACGAAGTTATGTACACGGAAAAAAAAAATTATAGCTAGGAGCGCTATAACACACATACCAAGCAAATTATAATCGCTTATTACATAAATACAAGGCTTTCTCTTACAATTATGGCAGTCAGTGTAAAAATTTATATGAAATACTTTAATTGTTTAGTGAATAATAAAATATAACAAATAGTATGGCATTTATAGCTTAAATAGATTTAATTATTGTCCGTGCTAATAATTTTTATAATATAATAAAATTTCTGTAAATTTATAATAGTGCCTGTAATAAATATAATCGTGTCTGTAATATATATAATCGTTTCCAATTTATTTTTAACATTATTAGTTATTGTGTCCCTTATAATCTATAGCTTAAATCACTATAATTTGCCACTGTTACCAAATATCTTATAATGTATAGCGCAGAGCCCACTAATTTCTTTCCGTGTAGTAGTTAGCCTAAAGCTCCACTCCTCAAATGTAAAAATACATAAAATTTGAGGTCCCAAAAAGACTATAAATGAATGAATAAATAAATAAATAAATAAATAGCTATAAAAGTAAATCTTAGCTACTAAAAAGTTTAACCTCTTTGAGTTTTTAGGTTTTGAGTGGTCATGCAATTATACACAGAATTGAGCAGATGAAAACAGATGTAAGAGACAGAATTTTAAACAAAATTCTTATAACAGAATGTGGACTTTTGGAGACTGTCCCTTTTTATGAACCAGCCGAAAATTACGAGTAATTATTATAGTAGTAGTTTAATAAAAAAAAAACTAGATACTATCTAAGATAGTTGAACACATTCAAATCTTTGGATTTTTTTGCACACATGCTTTAGAATAAAAACACTTGGTAAAACACTTGGTCATGTCTTTTCCAACGAACTAATAACTCTTCTGTCTAGAATAGGCATTTCATTTGTAAAAACTAAAAAAAAACGTAGCCAACATACAGCCTGTTCCAGAACTCGCGTACCGAAATTTAAGAGGTGATTCTACATCCAAAAATATGAAAAAAAGTTTCTATAAAGGTTGGTCCGGAAATGAGCCCTAAGGGAGCTACGGCCCTTTGAAGATGACGTATTGAATGGGGAACAAAAAAAAGCACCAATAAAATTTTAATGCTGCAGGGTGATTCTTCATTTAAAACTGAGCAAAAAAGTATTATACACCAAAACACCTAAATTTAATATTAAAGGAGTAATAGCCTTTTAAAAAGTAACGTTTTTGGTGGCACAAAATGTTACTTCCTCTTAATTGCATTTTTTTTTTGATAACGGTTGCTCCTACAGTGTTACACTATATGATATTTTATATGTATTTTTACTCTAGAAATCTATATTTTTTACAACAAATCCAAAAAACATACACATAGAAAAGTTTGGGGCAAAAATGTTTTAAGCCTCATATATTTTGTCCGTCTGGGCACGCCTCTGGATAAATTAAAAAAATAAATTAACATAAACTTATTGCCCTTATTAATACTAGTATACATGCAAAAGCTCGCCGCTCTAGCTTAAACGGTACCCGAGTTATTAATTAAAAACCTTATTTTTATTACAATTTTAAAGGGCCCTAGATCCTTTAGGGCTCATTTCCGGACCAACCTTTATAGGAACTTTTTTTATATTTTTGGATCTAGAATCACCTCTTAAATTTTGGCATGCCAGTTATGGATCACCCTGTATACATTTGTCTGTCTTACTCGCACAGCTTTGTTCTAACAGAGACAACAATAACAGTTACTGGTAAATCTTATTGTTCAGGCCTGAACATACCTACTATTTGTTTACAAACAGACCGAGATGTTGGCGATACTTTATATTAACGGTATGCGTATTCTAGAGAGAAGAGTTATTAGTTCGTTGGTCTTTTCACAATATTTTGTTCACCGAACAAGAACGGTCATATCAATATTCGAGGGGGGCATGCAGTATCAGACTGGGCAGCCCTAGGCTAGTGAGATTTTTATCCCATTAGGGGCCCACAAGTTAATATTAATTAATAAGTAAAATTTGCCGACTGAAATCTTCTTTTCCCTCCAAAAAATTTGGATAACTAAATAGAATCCATCCAACATTTTTTTTTAGTTTATGATGTCTCTAAGATGTCTTTTAATTATCGGTACAAGACGTCTTAACTTCGATATCGCTAAAAATAAATTAACCACAATCAACTATATTACTTTTAAAATTGGTAGAATTGTCCCTTATAATAAAAGTAATTTTTCCTGAAAAATTACGTTAATCGGAATTTTCTTTCAGCTTTTTTGACTTTTTTTAAAGAGTAAAATAATTAGAATGCGAGGTAACTTTTTGCGTATTATGGCATACCTATATGTATATGGCAAAAATTACCTTATTCTAATTAAGCTTTTTATATCAATACGACCGTATCTAGGAAACTAAATGGGAGGGGGTATTATGTTGTAAAGGCGCCTAGGCATCAGTAAGGCTAAGGTAAAAAGACTTGAAGATGTTTTTAGTAAGGCGTCTTAAAGACGTTACCTTTTGTATACGACGTCGTTAAGACGTCTTTAAGATGCATATACGGCGAAAACCAACGTTCTTAAGACGTCCTGACTGACGAGTTACGACATCTTCAAGAAATCTTTAAGACATCTTTGTGCTATCTGGGTCGCTATATGAATACTGTGGATATTGTGGTAAATGTTGCTAGACCTAAAAATATCCATATCATACCTATATGAACTAATATTTCCAAGAAAAAGAATCCTTTTAAAAGATATGTTTTTTCCAGGGTTTCCGTATTGGCATGGTTGAAAGCGGGATGGCTGCCATTAAGTTGGTCATTTTTGATTTTAGGATTATTCCAATACATAATGAAGCAATTAGACAAATACAGTTACTGATAAGAAGGTTTATAACATGTATAATTAGAAAATAGTGGTAAAACAATTAAATATTTTAAAATTTCTCACCTAAAACTTATTTAATCCTACTGTGCTGGCATCTAAACACAACTAACTGAATTTGGTTAAAAACAAAAGAATGTTACTACGATTTTGGGCGTTCTTTAATAATTAGTTTGGTAAGATACTACTAGATGGCGCAAAATTTAATCTCTAATGTGTTCTCCATCTAGCACAACTACTCGTAATTAGTTAATTTGGAATTACAGTTTTTATTATTTTTGTATTACAGGTTTCTTTATATTATTTATAAACAGATGTTATCAAAATTTGAGGTTAGTTTTGTGTCAAAAAATTATTTGTCAACAAAGAAAAATTTAAAATGAATGAAGAAATCGACGAAAATGATTTCTACCATCAAGATTTTACAACAGCAACCGAGTGGGAAGTTTTTATAGCACGTTTAGAGGAAATTATAAATCGTTGGAAAAGTGAAGAGTTAAAAATAGTGGAAAATGAGGAAGCTTTAGGCATATGGACAATAAAAAATGAAAAAATCAACTTTGTAGATGTTGAATTTATGTTTTACTACTACAAACCTAAGGAGGTTGAAGATTTAACAGATAATAGTGATGATGACAAAGAACATAAGAACCCTATTGACACATTTTATGATTTTGAACTTTATAATAATAATAATACGACTAATGAAAGTTGTCTAGCTACCTGGTATGGTTTAACTGAATTCATGGTACTCGTACCAGCTAATAATATAGGAATTAATGCCGAAAGTAGAATTAAAATACTCTTAAGCTCAGTTTACTTAGTTTCAAGTAACCTAAATTGTGAAACACCAATATTTGTTCAAATTAAAGAAAAATGGCAACGTTATTTTATGGGAGTATATGAGGGAGAATTTGTCAGAACTAATTTTGAAATGGTACATTTAAAAAGAGGCCCCCCTCATTGTCAATACCTTACAGGCCTATTAGATTTATTTAAGCAAAAAATCATGTCCCCATGTGTTATAGAAACTATAAACATTTCCGCTCAGTTAACCTATCAGTTATCAGATTTTGGTAATTTTGTATGGAAACAAGATTTGGAAAATTTGGATCCAGAACATTATTTTACATTGCCGTTTGGTGTTTCTGTAGAACCGATAAATGCTGTTTTATTAAAAACAACTTGGAGTCATTTAAGCAATCATTTAGTAGTTGATAGCGAAAGTTATTCTGATTTGGATCCTCTGCAGGCTCCGAAATGGACATGCCTCACAAAAATGACACAAGACCCATTATGTTTGCTGACAGATTCTTTATTGGAAACTTTACAGCTGTTAAATAATCATTCTAGTATATATGATGTATTAGGAGATTTTGCCGAGTTGCCTTCGGCACCTGATTTAAACCCTTTGGATTTGTTAACCGAACCTGCTGTTCCGACAATATCAACCCTTATTAGTAGAGCTAATAGTACTATAAACAAAAATAGAAAGGGTACTCCTCCTATAAATGAAGCAAATTTAGTACCTTTACTGTATTTTTTGTTTCCTGATGCTGATAAGGAGTCTGTTTTTTCTTATTTTGAAAAGGTTGAAAAGGATCAGGAGTTGCACTCCCCAACAGTAAGATTTTTTTTATTATTTTTAATTAATTTCTCGTAATTACACTAGGCAACAAATCGCAACTTTTTTTTTTGCACCGATCGGAAAGTAAATTTTTCTTACTAATTCGAGGGCGTAAAATCCGAATCTGACCTTAGAAAAATTCCAGCACCTAAAATTTTTGAGATATAAGTTCAGGTAATAATGACGTTTTTTTCAAAATCTTAAAAAAAAAAGAGTAGAATTTTGAAAATTTTAGTGTATATTAAAAAAAATACGAGGAATTCAAAAATCTATATGTCAAGAACCTACTGTCAGAGTAAGTACGCAAAAAAAATAAAAAGGTTAAAATGAAAGTGCAGAGTTTACTTAATTGCTCATTTGTGGCAAAACTATCAAATTTTTTTAAAAACTTTATAGAACTTAATTTGTAGATTATAAAATTCTCTACAAAAATGTTTATACAAATATTTTTTTATTTTACTTAGTTTGTTCCTAAAAAGTAAATAAATGAAAAAGATATAAAATTAAAGTACACAGTTTAAACTTTTTTCCCAAGCCCAAAAAATATATTTTTCTTAACAATTTAAAGGCGCAGAATCCAAATTTGACCTTAAAAAAAATTCAGCACGTCTTATTTTTTAAATTTTAGTACATGCAATTATGTCAATTTAAAAATAATTTATAAAACAAAATATTGTGTATTTTTTTTTGTTTTTTTAATGGTTCTACATCATAAAAATGTTACTTTATTACATAAGAACCATAATACGTAACATTTTTTTAGTTCATTTTTGACCACCTAGTAATGATTTTTGACAATTTTTAGCATGAGTACGTGGCGATAAGCTTATCCCATTATGCACCCTTCTTCTTACCATCCACCCCTACTTAGTTTTGTCACATTATCCATTTTTTTTTTAATATTTATTTTTTATAATATTCCTCTTTATTCTACCTAGGAATTTAAAGTTTCTATGTTTTAAGTTGGGTATTTTTTAACTAATATTGAGTCGCCGAATCCAAATTTGTCCTTGGAATATTTTTGTCTCCCATGATTTTAGAACAAAAGAGGGATAAAATAATGATTTTTTAACATTTTTATCTTATTTTTCTCAGAAAACCCAGGTAGCAAGGGATGTTATATTACAAGAAATTAACATCACTTTTGGGTGTATTTTTAAACTAAATCATAACATCACATAATATTGAAAAATAACATGTATTTAACATCACATTTGCAACGTAACACGTGTGACGTGACAACCATATTATTAATTAACAAATATTTAGCAACGCTGTGAATATATGGCACGTCACATATTAACGTGGCTTTCACGTGAATGTCATGTTATTTTGCTTCTCACCGACGTTTCAAGCAAAAAAATCGATATAAGAATGTTGATAGAGTAAATTATTATAAGGAAATTGTATACACATTATACGATTTCCAATGGATAGGGGGCTCTGCCGGGCTTCTCAAGACCACGGAGACGGATTAAAGGAATATATTCTCCGCTTAATCTGCAATTTCGTATTTAGAATCTATCTGTTTCTATCTGTGATTGTTTCAATTACTGATTGATTTTAAATACGATTTTTTTTATAGGGTTATAGCGTTTTTAATGGTTTTATTTAGAAAAAGCTAATATCCTAGGATATTATTTAAATATTAAAATACCAGTAACGGCATCCATAAGATATTAGATATAACAGGGATGTGGATTTATGATGTCACAAACACGTTATTTTCGGGATGTCATTGTGTGATGTTATTAGGGGCGGACTTAGGACATCCCCACCATGCTACATTCTTGTTAAATGAGACTACAATCTTAACATCACATGTCACATATTAACGTGGCTTTCACGTGAATGTCATGTTATTTTGCTACCTGGGAACTTAGGTAATAGAAATATTCAGATTCGGTTTCAGCGACCCAAAATTAGTTAAAAAACATATAACTCCAATTGGGGCAAGAAACCGTGTTGCCTAGTGTTATTATTCCATCAATCTATTTTCTAATCATCATACAGAGTGATATAGGTAGACTGACAGTTTCGGGCTGCTGGTCCTCTTCAGTACCAAGAGTCAACTCTGCACGCTGATTAAGAAAACGTTTTTAGACTTTACTTGCAAAGGGAATATAGCCATTAGATTGATGTAGACTTATGTGCCATCTATTTCTAGATGTAGACAACTACTCATACCTCTCCTAGTCTGGAGACTTTGAATGGTAGCAAGTTGAAGACTTGTGTGTCTCAAGCACATAGTACCACTAACGGGTGGTTAGACGTAGAATTAGTAACCACCCGTTAGTGATACTATGTGCTTGAGACACACAAGTCTTCAACTTGCTACCATTCAAAGTCTCCAGATTAGGAGAGGTATGAGTAGTTGTCTACATCTAGAAATAGATGGCGCACAAGTCTACATCAATCTAATGGCTATATTCCCTTTGCGAGTAAAGTCTAAAAACGTTTTCTTAATCAGCGTGCAGAGTTGACTCTTGGTACTGAAGAGGGCCAGCAGCCCGAAACTGTCAGTCTACCAATATCACTCTGTACGATGATTAGAAAATAGATTGATGGAATAATAAATTTAATATTTTTAAAATTTTGTTTAAAATTACTAATTTCTGTCCTTACTAATTTCTCGTAATTGTAAATATTTTAAATATTTTCAGAGGAAGTCAATATTTAATTTAGAACATGAATCAAAAAGTTTTAAAACTTGTGCACCTGATTCTTTAGTGTGGAGATTGTCAATAATTCTGGCTCATTCCCTGCAATCGTTAGGAGGCATTAGGGCATTTGCACATATATGGTATGAGTTTGTTCAAGAAATGAGATACAGATGGGAGAACAGCATGATCATTCCTGGGTAAGTGGCTAGTTTTTTTTTTACTTAGGGAACGTTCAAGTATTACGTAACGCAAATTGTACATTCACACACTTCATACCCCGGTTCTCGCGTTATTATAGAATATAGAGATTTCATATTTTGGATACCCCCCCTAATAGGGGGGTAGCCATAATATGCATTCTCTACAGCCTTGAATAACGTGAGAACCGAGGTATAAAGTGTATGAATTTTGGTACATTTTGCGTTACGTAATTGTTGAACGTTCCCTTATACTGTATGTCATATGATTTTTATCTGATTTATGCAGGAGCGATTATAGACATTTCTTTGTGCCGCGCCGTGCTAAACTGCGCCATGCGCATGCGCTGACCGTTTTTTCTATTTATTATTTTAAATAAAAAACATGTTTTTACAAAAAAAAAAAACACCAAACAGACGCCAAACCAACATTAACGTAAACGTAAACCATCGCCCCCACATTAAAATGTGGCAAAGCCCTAAGGCCCGCATTAAAACGGAATTAGAAGTGCCCGCTTTGATTTTATGGAAAAGGACCTGCATAAAAAAACCGCTTTAATTTTTTAGTAAATCGCCCGCTGAAAAATGGAAGGGCACGTTTTGATTTTCTACCAAATGGCTCGTAAAAATAAATTAGAAGGGCCCGCTTTAATTTTATAGAAAACTGCCCGCTTTGATTTTCTAGCAAAGGGCCTGCTCAAAATCAAGGGGCCCGACTAAAAAGTGGAAGGGTACGTTTATTTTTTTCATCAAATTTTATTCTTTTTTTGTTTCCCACTCTCAAATTCGTGACGAATTAGTAGTATGTCTGCTACCGGAACGGTCAAGTGACCGGCGACCAAACGAACGGCGACCGGTAGCAGTAGCTAGGAAAACAGGGACATTTAAAATGCATTGGAGATATCTCAAGGACTCGGTCGCGGCTACCCGGTCGCAGTCGTCAGCGACTGCGACTTTTGGAGGAAACCGTAGCTTTATAGTAAAACTGCTAATTTACTTTAAATTTTATTCTATAAAAATATATGTACAATGTAAAATAATTATAGTAGAATTACAACTTAGCGCTATATTATATTTATATTTTCTTAAAATTAATACTTATAGGTAATAAAATACTTCAAATTTCATTATACAGTGTACAGTCACTTTTGGACCGCTCTGTGTGAAAAAAAAACATTTCATTGGTTCTTGATCAGTTCAAGAATCGCTTTAAAATTAATTTATTATAATAAGTTAGGATATTAAACATTACTATTAAAATTTTCTGATAAACATCCCTAATTATGAATAAAATCACGTCAAAATAACGTCGTTTTAAAGCCACTTTACACGGAGCAATTTGTGCGCAAGTTTGATGCTATGCAAGTTTGTTGCAAGAATGATTCAGTCACTGCGCAAGCCTTCAGGCAAGTTTGATACCATTTTCGTGCCATCAAATTATTTAGAACATGTTCTATTTTTCGGCGATTTTCACGCAAGTTTTTGGTTATTTTCGTGGAAAAAAAGTTACCAAATCGATTTCATTTTACTAATATAGTAGCAACTGCACATGTTAATAATTATTATTATTAATAATAGGTCGGTCTGTCTAACTAAAAAACTTCCTTAGACAAGCAAATGCCAGGTTATGTTTTTGTCAACAAACGCAGAGACACGTCAAAATTGTCCGGTTGGCAGCACTGTTTACCTTGCAATATATAGCACCAAACTTGCGTACAACTTGCTCCGTGAAAAGGCAAATCAATGTCCAATTATCCTCATGCTATATCAGCAGCAAACTTGCATAGCATCAAACTTGCGTACAAATTGCTCCGTGTAAAGTGGTCTTTAGCAAAAAAAAATCGTTCTTTATGTTATAAATAAAAAACGAAATTTTCTTTTTTCTTCTTGTTTTTTAACTAGACGTCCAAATGACGTGATTCTATATCACGTCAACTGTTTAGGATAGGCTGTTCAATAATTACGTTATCCGCCTGGGGGGGATCTAGCAAGAAGTGATGGCCCATATAAAATATTTTTCTATTTTGCGACTCTTATAAGCTCATAATCACACGCATTTTGCGTTTTCTTATAGGCCCATAAGAGACCTGTACTTTTTTTTCTTTTGGGTGGGCAACAGACAAACGCCTATCGCATGACGTTTTCCGTGCATATGTCAGTGTCGCTTTAAAGTTTAATTTTCTACAAAATTTTGTGTTTAGGTTATTTTTTACCGTGTTAAAATTGTGGCTTCGTTAATTGCATTGAAAAAGAGAAGAGATGACTATAAAATATATCAAAATTTCTTCTTAGCATTTTAAACATGGTGTAAACTGTAATGCCAACCTAAAACAAAAATCCCTAAATCAGTCACCAATCTAAATATAAGTTTTTTTTTTAATTTTAGAGCAAAATAGGAAAAATTGTATAAAGCACTCGTTTAATAACATACGTTTTTAGCGCACAAATACAAGTTTAGAAAACGATCCGCTTGCGGAGAGTACTAGTGCGCTAAAAACGTGTTATGAAACGAGTGCTTTATACAGTTTTTCCTATTTTGCTTAGTACTTTAATATACTATTAAACACCTGACGATTGGGTGATGATGGGTTTAAAGCCAAAATTAGATGATGTTATTGTTGAACAGCCCATAGTTAATTTATTCTTATACATAGTTATTTATACCTAAAAAAATATTTTAAATATTTTGTTTCGTTGTAATATAAATAAACTAAAATTATGTACAATAAAAAATTGCACCTCTAATTTTCAGTTCACTTGCAATACATGCAAGCCTCATCTGCTACTTAAAAACAGCCTTTTAAATAAAATATTAAATAAATAAACAAGGTTAATATTATTTTTTTTGAATTATTACAAGTCTTTGCGGAATCATGGAAGGGCACTATAATATTATTAACCTTTGTCAATGATTGTTTACCTTGACAACCAATAAAATGAGTGAACTCTATTATTGACCGTTAAGCATTGTTTATTTTCAACGGTCAATAATGAAAAAAAAAAATAAAAATAGACACTGTAGCTTTAGGTACACTTGGTTTCAACAAAACTGGAAAAGTGGGGTTATAAAAAAAAATACATTGTGAACTATCTTTCATTTGACAAATATTTGTTTACTTGTTAATAAATTTAGTGTCAATATTGTTATTGCCACATCAACGTCAAAGTCAAAAAATGTTGGTGTATTTTTTTAAAATTGGGAGAGATAAAGCAGAAAAACAAGAATACTCGAAGAATACTGGTGTAAAACCCATAATTATAATTTTTAAGGAACTATGAGGAATACCTAGTTGTAGTGTTTTTTAAAAATAAAGGTATTTAAAACAAGTTTATTAGATACAAAATATATTGATAAGGGGATTTAATAATAGACATTTTAGAATAGGGATATTTTAGAGCAGAAATACAGTAATTAACAATAGAGATACGCTTCAAAATCCAAATAGTATTTACTAAACACAAATGCATAGAATAACATATGATTTTTGACATGGTTAAACTAACCTTATTTTTCAAACAGGCATAACCCTATTTAAATAATCCACATTCACACAACTAAATTTTATGGAAAACATGAAATTTTACTTAACCCCACATTTCCAGTTTTGTTGAAATCAACTGTAGTAGAAAAAAAACTATATGCCCCACGTATGCGCAGGGCCGGATTCAAGGGGAGGGGATGAAACCCCGGGGCCCGGTTCCGAGGGACCATAGACTTTTAAAATAAAAAAATTCGCATGAGGGGCTACAGCTCTTTTACATTTTTGTGACATTTTAAATTGTAAAATATGTTAGGGTTATTTGTGATAAACAACACTCGGAAATGAAGCAAATAAAAACTTTATTGCATTACACAATCATGCCAACGTTTCACCTAATATTTAGACTTCTTCATGGCTAAAAAGACATTAAAAATTAAAAATTATAAGCGTCGTCTGGACGACGCTTGAGCCTAATAGACGTTTGACCGAAGTGTTTATACGTAGAAACTGGAAATCTCACGATGTCTGATTATGTAATATTTTATCAACCCTGCTTATCTAAAAATAACGAAATACCAATCTCATATTAAACAGTTCAAAATCTGAACTTCGTATTCATTTTCTTTAAAGTGGTACCAGACCATTCCTCGTCGTCGGATTTCTAGCCATGTAGATTTCCATGTCGTGGTCTGTCCAGTTGTCCGAGTTGTCGCAATAGTTATTCAGCGTGTGCGTGGAACCGGCGGTACTGTATCGGCTACTCGGTCGGTGGTGGTCCCGCGACCGCGACCTAGGCCTTGAACGGCGCGTCGAAGATGCTACCGAGTGGGCGGGAGCGTGGTGCGACGGCATCCTGGAGGACATTCGGTCAGATTGCATGGCTAGAGATTGCCTCGACTGGCGCAAATCTGAAACAAAATATTTTTTTGTTACCATGTAAATCTACCACAAAAAATGGAATTCTACAGATTTTGTCACTAACTTTTTTTTTAACATTTAGTATAATTTCTTGTCTTAAATATTCAATCCTTGGTTTAACGATAATTTAGGATTCGTTCAAGTATTATTTTACTTTGTGAGAATTGTCTAGGACCTACCACAAATATTTAATATTTGTGGTAGGTTACTTAAGCATTTGTAATTTTCTACCACTACCTTAAACATAAACATGATTAAATCTACTTCTAATTTTCTTTGACCTTTTTCTTTCTAAATTTGTTCTTTATACTATATATAAATGTGGTATTCTGGGTTTCAAGTCACAGTAAATGTTCTGGAGTTACTCCATCACCGAAATCTTTTCTAATTTCTATCTTGACTTAACGACAAAAACGTGTCCCTTTTAATGAACTTTACGCAAGCGCTAACTTATAAAAAATACCTAAAGCGATTAGATCGGTTCCACCGATTGATACCCACCTCTTCCTCCAAAAAAATGCAAGCATTTGCAATTTATTAACCAAGGACTTTTAAACTTAAAATGAAAGCAATTATAGAACTGAAAGGGTAATGCTAGAAAAACACATTGTTGTTTTTCACCTTAAATGCCATTTCAATATTATCTATAAAAATTGCATAGAATTATTTATAATCGATATCTTGCATTCAGGGCCGTAACTAGGGGGGGCAGGGGGCTTAGCCTTGGTTTGAGCCCCCCTGGCGTTTTCGCTGAGCCCCCTGATATTTTTTAAGTCACTTACCTTTGGGCGCCATTTTTTTTGCTTTGCAGGGGCGCCAAGTTTGGGACAAAGCTTTTTTTCTTAAAGGTAATTTTTGAGGCGCCAATTTAATTTTGAAGGGGGCGACAAGTTTGATAGAAACCCTCAGGTACAAACCTTTTTTTTCTTGAAGGTATTTTTTTTTGTAGGGGTGCCAAGTTTTGGTTGAAACCGTCAGGAACAACGCTTTTTTTTTGAGGGAGGGTGCCCAACGAACTAACAACTCTAGAATAGGCATTTCATTCGTTAAAACTAACAAAAACGTCGGCATCATAAACATTCGTCTGTCTTACTCGCACATCTTTGTTCTAACAGAGACAACAATACCAGTTACTGGTAACTGTTATTGTTCAGGCCTGAATATACCTACTATTTGTTTACGAACAAACCGAGATGTTGGCGATACTTTATTTTAGCGGTATGCGTATTCTAGAAAGAAGAGTTATTAGTTCGCTGTGGTGCCCTGGGGGCTGAGCCCCCTAGATTTTTGCTGGTTACGGCCCTGCTTGCATTAAAATGCATTTTTCAGTAAAGCCGACATAAACTGGGTCACATAAATTCTATAATAATAGTACCACAATTTAAACCGTGTAAATGATCCAGTGAATGTACTAATCACACATAAATTCAGGTTCAAACCATTAGAATACTAACTTTTTTATTGACGATACGTTTTTATCCTACCGAAGCGTGACAATGTTACATTTACTTTGAGAAAGGTCATGTTATAGGACATTGTATCGAAGTGATAGGCTAAACTTGTAGCAGGTTCACTAGTAAATTAGATGGACTTTGAAAGTTTGTTTATATTCACTTAGTTCACGCATCGTCAAGCCTATTTTGGATGTTAGTGAGCTGTTACGGTTATGGATAAGATTATAATTTGTTGTGTTGGTATACAATTTTTAAACATCTTACAAACTTGAAACGTGAAGTATGCAATTATCCAATCCAGTAACAGTAATTATCACTTTTTTTTTTGGCCTAGCATGCCAAGATTCTGCACTCATCCCACGGATTTGGACCAACTTGAAATAGTCGCAGTACTAGTAGGTATATATACCATGGCATTATATTTTTCAAATCCATTTATCCGTTTAACATATACAGGGTGTTCAATTTGTTCGAGTACCATCTACAGACATATATTTATAAGCCCATATCTCCTAGAAATATTGATCGATTTAAAAAAATGAAATATGCTTTAAAATCTCCTTTCTGCTCTCTATCCCATAACATCCTTTAATTTTTGGCATAACCAAAAAACATAACCTAACATTTTTACTGAAATATTAAAATCGTTTTTTCTCAAAATATACCTCTTCATTTTTTTCAATTCAAATTTTCAAAATTTGCTTAAGTTCATAGTATTCCTATTGTATCGATCAATAGTCTAGAGTGGGCCGGTTTTTCATTTTTCTCTTAAAGGCTCAAGTATGAGAGAAATCTAATTTACGGACCAGTTTCAAATGCCCCGATATACGTTTCCACTACTCCGACCGGATCCGTATTACATATCTAAGAAACTATTACGATTATATATTTTTTATAAAAATTTCAGCCTTCCCGCCCCTAAATTAGGGGTACTTTACTCGTGTAAATTTTTACTAAAATGCTCAGACTACTTGTCCTAGTAAACGAATGGAAAATTATTACATATATTATGGTCTCCAAAGTATAGTTGCTAACGACTTGTTACTATAGAATTTACGAAAAAAAAATGTATAAGTTAAAATAAAGATAAGTATAGTGCAATAAAGATTTATTATGAATATTATTCTATGTATTAGTAGTGCTAAAGCGAGGTTATTAGTATATGAAAAATACTGATAAAAAGAAATCACAGATTGATGAACTAAAGTGACGAAAGAAATCTCAAGAAAGCCTCAAATAAATTTTGAAGAAATTTTTAAGATGGAAATATAAGAAGTAAAGATACATAAAAAAACAGGTTCAAGGAAAAAAAGAAAAGAAAACAAAAAGAAAAAGAGCTAATATAATTAACTAAACATTGACTACTATTCGTACATACCTTGCCTAGAGGAAAGCAAATTGTTAGGGAATACGTTTTGAGTTAGATATCTACCAGAGTGATTGGAAAAACTGTGTTGAGACTGACCATCTGCAATAGATCTGGGTTTGTTCTTCGAGCTAAAGTGTGACCGCATGTCATCGGGTATAAGATTTGGAGGACCGTCCACGGTGTACATTCTTGGTCTTTGGGTGCTATGTGTGCTGTATCCAGACACTTGATCCCAATCCTAAAAATAGAAACCATAAATTATAGTATATTACGCACCGAGTACGCGAACCAAGTTTTTAGTGCACGAGAGTGCTTTGTTTACGAGGCGCAAAACGAGAAATTCAAAAAAAAAATTCAAACAAAAACTTTCAAAATGTTTCATTTTGTTTATTTTCTTTCGGCAGAATTGATTCTTATAATAAAAGTAATTTTTCCTGAAAAAATTACGTTAGTCGGATTTTTTTTTCAGCTTTTTTAGATTGTTTAAAAAGTTTAACCCCTCATTACTTTTTTGTGTTTGGGGGGGATTAGTTTCAAAAACAATAGGGATCTTCCTCTCGTAGAACTTGATTTTTCTTGAAAATTTCAAGATTATCGGATTATTCGTTCTTGACTTATCGTGTTCACAAAAATCGTGACATTAGACAGGCAGACAGATGGACGGACATTTGAAAAAATAGTTGCTTATTTTTTCATGAATCAAATTTATATCCAAGAATTTTTGTCTAGGACAGTAGGTATTTCGGCGGCTGAGCCAACCCCCTCCACTTTTCATTTAGACCACGCCCCTAATTTAATAGCCCCCTTTTTAATAGCCCCCATAACAGAGCTGTTTTAACAGGGCTGTTAATGTAATTAAGAGAGCTATTTTAACAGGGCTGTTTTAACAGAGCTGTTTTAACAGGGCTGTTTATAATTAAGTTTATATCAGATCTGATCCAATCTAAACTGATCTGATATAAACTGATTTAGAAACAGACCTGTTAAAACAGCTCTGTTAAAACAGCTCTGTTAAAACAGCCCTGTTAAAACAGCTCTGTTAAAACAGACCTGTTAAAACAGCTCTGTTAAAACAGCCCTGTTAAAACAGCTCTGTTAAAACAGCTCTGTTAAAACAGCCCTGTTAAAACAGCTCTGTTTTGGGGGCTATTAAAAAAGGGGCTATTAAAGTAGGGGGCGTGGTCTAAATTAAATGTGGAGGGGGTTGGCTCAACCGCCGCAATACCTACTTAGGACGATTATTGATTTTTTTGAAAATTCGAAACTTTTTCATGGAGAGCCCCAAATAAGTTTAAGCTAGGGCTCTCCATTAATTTTGATAACAAGCTATAAAAATTAGAACGGTATAGGCAATATTATACGGAATAATATTATAATAATATTCTAGCGCAGGCGCTGTGAATAATATAAAATTACTTTTGTAGAGTTACATATTAATATTCTCTGATAATTCAGGATTACTATAAAACACTTATCCAAATAACTTTTTGAGTATTAAAAATTTATTAGGATTTAAAAGATTATACTCACTTTGGCGTTGTTAAAAGCACTCAGAGTTGCTAAAGAAGACAGTGGTTCCCCGGGCATAGTACCAATACCCGTGCAGCAATTAACAGGCAATCCCGCAATAGGCATGCCACCTTTCATTCCCATTTTCTGCTGATGAAGTTCGTGTAATTTTCTAGACCGCCTTCTTGAAGCTGCTACGAATACAATAACAGCTACTACGATGGTTCCACAAATGGCTGCACTAGCTGCTATTGTGATTTTGTCCATGTTGGATGAGGCTGATGTCACTGTTCGTACTTCTCGACATTGTGGGTAAGGGACTGTGTCAGGGGTTACGTTGATTTCTTCCAGAGATACTACGCAGACTATGATGCATTCCTATTCCAATAATAAATAATTAAAATTAAAAACATTAGCAATATAATTAAAACTAAAAATCATAGGCACAGAAAATCTAAATTAATTAGTAACTAAGTGCACTTTGCAGTAATAAATCTTACTAAAGTTTATTTTAGTTATTTTAAACCTTCCGGCTTGTAAACAATCTCGAAATTATCATAGCAACGTAAGATACGCATGCGTTGTAAGCGAAATGACTAGGCCCAATTTACACAACCGAAAACGTTGACGTGTCATTAACGAGAACAAAACAATGGTTTATTCCTCTAAATTATTGGAATAAAAGCTATTTTATAAGTAAATTTTGTTTCTACAGGTTTTAGCAACAGCTTTATCAATTCTCTTTTTTTTACATCAAAACATCATAAAAACAAAGTAAGTAAACAAAAATTATAAATTTTGGTTATGTTGACATTCAAAACAAGCCACATGCTTCAGTGTAAATCGGACTTTGTGGAGTATTTAGCGGCAAATTTAAAATAACTATACCTTAAAAAAATAAACTTTAGTTAAGGTCCTTAGTGAGTAGGGTGGAGCGTCGATATATATAAATCAATTTTATTTTTGAAAATGAAGATGCCTGACGTCGGAAAAGATGTAGTTAGAAAACAGGAGATTTATTATTTTTTTTTATTGCTTTCCCATTTTTTTGCGTATTTTTGCGTTCTATGACGTTTTAGTTCGATAAATCAACCAAGAAAAAAAAAATGTCGGTCGGTCCATCGGTCTGTCCGGAAAATCTTGTGGGCACGATAACTTAAGAACGCTTTTAGCTAGAGACTTGAAATTTGGCATACAGGTATGTTACCAAAAGTTCTCGCTCGGAATTGTTTTTGGTGAACATTGGGGTGCGACAAGGGAGGGAAAAATGGGAAAAAATACATTTTTTTTTAGAAAAATTGAAAATTGCTATATAGGGGTTTTTGAGGTTGCTGATATTGAAACTGATAATAAAATTTTTCTAACTCTATCACAGGGGTGTAAGGGGGTAAATATTTTTAAATATTTTCAATATTTTCTTCAAAATTGGTTTATAGGGGTTTTTGGGGTCGACGAATACGAATCTGATAATAAATTTTTTCTAATTTCACCTCCTGAGAGGTGGGGGGTAGTTTTTGTGAAACCTGGTATATTGCAATAATTAAAACACTTATTTAAAAAAAAAATAATCGATCAGACCTATTCTTCCACCTCCACATGTCGTTATAATGAAAATATAATAATAGTGTGGGGGTGGTGAAAGACCATACCGGAAATATTCATTTTTGACACACAACTTTCTTTAGTACTTGCGTGAAAAAAAGAAGTATTTCGCTCCATCTTTCACCGCCAAATGTGCGCTAAAATGAAAAGTGGGGGGGAGGGCGGTGTAAGCACTTGACAAAAAAATAAATTTATTGCCGGAAATTTTTATTTTTGACTTGCATAACTTTCTGTACGTCAGGCGTAATTTTTTTTTTCGCTCCACCGTATATGAATATAAATAATGCACATTACACAGTCAATTAAATGGGCAATAATCACATCTTCCATTACTGTAAATATAAAGAAAAAGAAGCTCTTTTACTAGTGTACTAGGGATATATTTAAAATTATAACCCTGACATTAACTATATAATGTATAAAAATGTACAATAGATATAATCAAATAATTTGTGATTAGTTACAACAAACCTTATAATTTATTATATCATCATTATTTTAATATTCTTTTTATCTTTTGCAAGGCCTTGTCAATAAACCACGTTACCGTCTTGATTAATTAAAACCCTATTACTTTTTGCTAGCTTTTTGTATTTTCTTACACTTCCGTGAAAGTTTTGACGCTATAATCAGAAATAAGGTGTTAAGGTTAAATGCGAGTGGATGTTATGCACTACATTGCATTGAAAACGATTCTCGAACGCAATTTCCATACAAGACCCAAGCCTCAATGAGACAATCACTAAGTGAATGGGAATTACTACAGATTTTTCGACATGAGTCGTTATTTTTATCAATGTCTATTTTGTTGTATTAAACATGGCGAAACAAACTTTTTGCCCTCCAATACTAGAATAATTTAGCTTAATACTTACACGGAAAGAGATTAGTGGGCTCTGCGCTATACATTATAAGATATTTGGTAACAGTGGCAAATTATAGTGATTTAAGCTATAGATTATAAGGGACACAATAACTAATAATGTTAAAAATAAATTGGAAACGATTATATATATGACAGACACGATTATATTTATTACAGGCACTATTATAAATTTACAGAAATTTTATTATATTATAAAAATTATTAGCACGGACAATAATTAAATCTATTTAAGCTATAAATGCCATACTATTTGTTATATTTTATTATTCACTAAACAATTAAAGTATTTCATATAAATTTTTACACTGACTGCCATAATTGTAAGAGAAAGCCTTGTATTTATATAATAAGCGATTATAATTTGCTTGGTATGTGTGTTATAGCGCTCCTAGCTATAATTTTTTTTTCCGTGTATAATTATATTATAAAACTATTTAAAATATATTTTTTATTTTCTATAAATAAATTTTTCCTATGATCCCTTATGAAAATGACATTCAGCACACTTTTTTGTTCTTCAGAAAACGCCTTATATCACACTAGTTTGATATTTTATATCACTAGTTTGATATTTATGTATGTAGGTTTTCCTAATTTCTCGTATGTAGGTTAATTTACGTTGTAGATTCTACCAATTTAGATCACCTCGTTTTATATGTGATTTTTCACCTTTCATCACAGCCTTTTATGTTTTTCAATCGAAATATTTATGTTTTTCATGTCAAAAATAGAAACTATAGTTGTAACTTTACTAGTTTGACCAAGATATAACTTGGGATGTTTTATTTATGTCTAGATTTTATAAAAATTATTTAATTTTTGATTTAGTTACCTTTTATTTCATAAAAAACATCACAATACACGGCCTTTTTCTTACGAAATCGTGAAACAGTGCAATTTTACCATTTTTTATGGGAACATATCTAAAGAAATCTAATTTAATTAGCAAACTGTCAATGTTGCCTTGATTTAAACAAGAGGCTTGCCTTATATGCAACCCATTTAACAGATAGGTACTATAATAATATATTGTATCATATTTTAAATTTATGTACCAAGAAAACTAAAAGTAAAAGAAAGTCATATTTTCTGTTTAACATACATAAATTTGTATGCTATTTTTTGCTTTGTATGCTTTGCTTTTCTCAAAAATTCTTTAAATAAGAAATAAAAACTATAGAAAATATTAAATTAAGAAACTTTATATTTTTTCGTTGGAAAGTGTATTTCGTACACTCGTGGGATTTCCTCACTCGCCTATCGGCTCGTTTGTAACCCTTCCCACTTGCGTGAAATATGTCATTTTCAGCTTTTAAGTAATTGTTTATGTATCAAGTTAGTACTGTTAAGTTATTATTAATATTGCAAGTGGCAATTTTTATTGAAGTTAATTTTTCATAATAAAAAGAATAATTAAACAGGGAGTGTTTTAAATCGTAATTCCAATTGTTCTTACCTGTGATGGAACGTTCTTAATTTTAAATTCCCTTTCACTGGCTTCCAACGGTGGTCCTTGCTTAAAACTTTTATCTCCAAATAATCTGTAGACGACTCTGAAGCCTAGAATGTTTGCTGTTTCTGAACCCCATTGTATAATAACTGAACTGTCTTGTCTGAAAGCATTTTTCACTATTACTTCTTTTGTATCGTCCCTTTTTGATGGGAATGTCATTACTAAAGATGGTCTGATACTGGTTTTCCATGGAGGTGAAGTGGTGGTTCGCAGTTTTGCTTTTGTAGTAGAAGGTTTGGCAGTAGTTGTTGTGGTTGTCCTAGTTGTTGTAGTTTGGGCTGTCGTTGAAGTAGAAGACGAATACCGTGTTGTAGGTTGTTTTGTTGTTGTTTTTGGTATAAAAGGTTGTTGAGATGGAGCAGCTGCTATCTGGATGTCATCTAAATCAGCGCTGACTACAGTTGCTACACCGACACCATCATTGTTATTGTTTTTGGTAATAGATACAGTGGGTTCGATTACAGGTTGATCTTTTGTACTGCACGACAGTTCCTCGGGCTGAATACTATAAAAACCTCTGTCTCTAAACCTGGGAGGACTCCCGCAGAACTGTGGGTTTCTTTCCCTGCTAGTAACTTGAAGATCTCCATTTCGTATCCACTCGATTACCCAAGCTAGTCGACAATCACAATGTAAGAATCTACCTCCCAAACTCAGGCCTCTCAAGGTGTTATTCAAATGAGATAAAGCTTCGTATGAAATTGTAGCTAAAGGATTTCCATCAAGAGCGAGTAAGGTTATGGATGGGTTGCCTTTAAAGGAATTTGTAGGTAGTTCTGTCAATAAATTAAAACCGATATCTAAAACTCGTAGTTCGCGTAACGTATTCATAGCTTTCACAGGAAAATCTGGTAACAAGTTATTCAATAAACTTAAGGAACTTAGAGTTTTCCTAACTCCATTAAACGCATTTTCATCTAAAGATTGAATTAGATTTCTTTCTAGATTTAAAGCTGTTAAAGAATCTACGCCCTGAAATGTTTTTGATCCTAGAGGTCCAGGTAGTTCTCTTAAGCTGTTTTGTGAAAGATCCAAGAATGCGAGTGTTTTCATACCTTGGACTGCTTCAGGAATTTCTTTTTGTCTTGTCCCTTTGAGATTAAGATTTTTTAGACATCCTTCAAGACCTCTTAAGGCATCTTTTTCTAATGTTATGTTGTTATCTGATAGTTTTAGGGTTGCTAGCTTGTTTAAGGTTTCGAAAGAACCAGCAGGAACTTTAGTTATTAAATTATGTGACAAGTCTAATAAAGATAAAATTTTAAGTTTTCTAAAACTTTCCACGGGCACTTCACTTATCTCGTTGTCTTGAAGATTTAGATTTTTTAAGTGTTCTTGCTGGCCGTTAAACGCGCCACTGTGTACTTGTTTGATTTTACATCCCGATAACTGAATGTTTTGCACTTGTAAATTTGATAAAATATTGTCTTTTAATACACCTATTGTCGAGTTATTTACATACAATAAGTCTAATGGAGTCGAAGTTGCGAATTTATTTAAGGCACTTAGTAGCTTAGCCCAGTCTACTATATCACATTGCACCGAGAGTTCGTGACCCAAATTGTATGAACACAGGCATGATGATTGCAAGTCAGGAACCTCTCGTTGCCAAGGGCATTGGGCTGAAGCCAAGGACAGCAGGGAAGCTGTGACTAGCAGGCTGAAGACTGATCGTTTCTTCATCTTTCTGAAAAAAAAAATAAAATAAAAATAATATAAGAGCCTGTTAGATTTTTAGTGAAAGTTTAAATTAATTTGTTGGTTAACAAAATTCTAATTTTCATCAGAACAAATAATTAATCTTTAAAAAGGCCATCAGGTTTAATACTAGCACTTTCATTGACTTGTATACTGCCCTGCTAAGACTAGTTGTCCTATCTGCCAAAATTCACTTTTTGAAATAAGCACACCATTGTATTGCTTTACACTAGCCCCATGTACCTATTAAAAAGAAATGTCCTATCTAAAACCCAAATCCTAAAAATTAGCCTAAGATCATTGTCCTATGTGGAAAATTTTCAATGTTTTCTAAATAAAATTGTGCTAACTAGTCTTAACTAGACAAATAAGTCAGGACTAGGACTAACTTTATAGATGTTAGTAATTTGATTGGACTTTTTAGATTATTTTGTCCTAACTTTCTTAGATAGAACAAATGCATTTAGTATGAAAATTTATTTTTCTGACATATATATATATATTTTTTTCAAAGGATATCACGTATTTTTAATTTAAAATAAAGAACCCAACTCCATATTTATTTAAACATGTTCTCAAAAAGTGCAAACAAAGACAATAAAACTGGCCATATCTCAAAACATCTAATTTGCAGATAGGACCACTTGTCTTAGCAGGACAGTATACTACATGTATTTCATATTAAATATATATTTCCAATTTTTTTTTCCAATAATCTATAATATTTTGCTTGTGATCTATAATATTCATGTGAATATTTCCTAACAACTGTATCTTAGACATATGGCATAATGTTTACATATGGCATAATGTTTATATGTTAGTATTCCTAATAGCTTTGCTTTAAAAAGGATCTAGACATATGCCCCATTTATTTATATTTATAAACCATAAAAAATATTTAAGAATTGATCAATATTTTATTTAAAAGAATACCTTCTTGTACCATTATAGCGGTGTTTACGCATAAGAATCTGTTGATATAACGGAGCGTCATACGTCTCAGAACAGTACCGTACTTCATCAATATATTGTTTCACTATTTACTATTTTACCTCTCTTTGTTTGTATTTTGTATTAGTTAACACCTTATGGTTAATTATTAAAGAATAATAAGTTTTGTGTAAATAAAACCTTAAAGTATCTGCTTTTTATTTAAGATCAATATTATTTTGCTTTAACATAAGTGGTCATACATGAAGTGGTCACCATTTTGATTATTCTGACTTCCTTTTAAAAAACTATAGAATATTAGGACTATTAAAGGACTAAAATACTTTTAGATTAATTACTTTATTTGTAAACAAAATATATAATTTGAAGTCGTGTAACTCTGCTTGAAATCCTACATCAATGGCATCATATTATACAGGGTGTACCGCGACGAAAGGGAAATATTTAAAGGATGTATTCTAGAGTGACTACACGGAAAGAAATTAGTGGGCTCTGCGCTATACATTATAAGATATTTGGTAACAGTGGCAAATTATAGTGATTTAAGCTATAGATTATAAGGGACACAATAACTAATAATGTTAAAAATAAATTGGAAACGATTATATATATTACAGACACGATTATATTTATTACAGGCACTATTATAAATTTACAGAAATTTTATTATATTATAAAAATTATTAGCACGGACAATAATTAAATCTATTTAAGCTATAAATGCCATACTATTTGTTATATTTTATTATTCACTAAACAATTAAAGTATTTCATATAAATTTTTACACTGACTGCCATAATTGTAAGAGAAAGCCTTGTATTTATATAATAAGCGATTATAATTTGCTTGGTATGTGTGTTATAGCGCTCCTAGCTATAATTTTTTTTTCCGTGTAGTTTAGCAACATTAATAGAGTACAAAAAAATAATTTGAATAAATTTGAGTTTATAAAGAACAATATAAATGATTGTACTTAATTTATATAAGTACTATCCTGAATTAAATATCAATGCGTGTAATTTACGCATTACTAATTCGATCTTTACTGTTTCAATGTTATAGACATTGACAGTTCACTTACCTTTAATAGTACTATAAGTTCTTCCTATACATAATAAATACAATACAAGAAAAAATAATTATATCTAATTAATTCTTTACAAAATTGGATTAAACAGTAGGTATTTATAATTAAAGTAGCTAGTTCAATGCATTATTTATAGAACTTTATGGTTCAGATTTATTGTAAGTGCGACTTCTTCCTTATAAAAGGCAATTTGTTATAACGGAATAAATTCTCTTAATGTACCTATTTTCCATTTGTTTTAACAATACCCGTAATCAGTATAATACAAAGAACTTTTACCTCAAGAAGTAATTTCAGACCAATGTTTATGAAGGTGTCATCTTTTTGTTTGTTTATTTACTAACAGAAACGCGATACAGCTTTGTGGTGTAAAATGTAGATGTCGCTAGTCGACTTTCAGGCTACCTAGTAGCGATGTTGCGTAGTTTCCACCTTATCATGAATTCAAATCATTATACTTAAATTAAAAATGTAAAAAACTTTATTGTGTATACTATAATTATGTTTAATAATATAGTATATTTAAATCTATTAAAATTAAACTACTAGTTCATATAAAACTCATACAGAACTAATGTTTCTTAAATTTTACAATAACATATCCAAAGTATATGTTTCCAATCGGCAACACTGTACCCCTGTCAGTCATTTTACGACATTAGACTGTGAGTTTACACATTCTTTCTCTCTCTTTACTCGTACTAAGTGTAAACAATAGTCACTCCCCACCAGCCCCTCACCGTAGTTGGTTCACGCTTCAAACAAAGCATAGGTAGATTTCATCATGTTCCTTCTTGGTGTAATAAAAGTTATTAAAATTTGCACCCCCTTGCACCCTCACCCCCCAACTTTTTTTTTTCAAATAGCAACCTACCCCTTGTGATACTTCGTTGGAAAGGTAATTTAATAAGCTTTCCAACGGTGTATAATAAAGCCTAATTTGGTAAAGGGCTAATGATAAAATGCACAATTTAGTTTATTATAAAGACATGTAAAGTATAACTTTAGTTCACTATAAATGTTCAAATTGATGTCCTTCAGCTCTTTGATAGTTGACAGTAAAAAAACGGGATTAAAATCGATGAAATAGTAAACATAAAATTGGTCAATAAAAAGAAAAAAAATTGCATTTTTCAACAGGGTATAAAATACCTTTCCAATGATGTATCACAAGGGGTAGGTTGCTATTTGAAAAAAAAAGTTGGGGGGTGAGGGTGCAAGGGGGTGCCAATTTTGATAACTTTTTTTAGACCAAAATTTGCAGAATTAAAAATATAAATCGACCTGTCCCAGGATTTTTGTATTTTACTTGTAACTAAAAAGTTATTCGGGTGATTCCAGATTTAATGCACGCACTGTAGAAAGAATTATTTAAATTCTCGCTTAATTTTTCCAATAAACTATACTTGACTATCCTTTGCTTGTAAAGGGTTATGCTTTGTTCTTACAACGCATTTATCTTGTGCATTTGAAGAGATCGACATTTACTTCTTTGGGCAAAATTTCATTTTAAAAGTTAATTTACTTGACGTAAACCCTACATCATGTACTATAAAGTCCAAAATTTAAAAGGTGATTCTAAACCCAAAAATATTAAAAAAGTGGGAGCTAAAATTAAATTGCCGATAGATCGAATTATTCTCTCAAAAAAGTTAAAAAAATATATATTATTTTTTTCTGGATATCCAATAAAAAAAATTATAGTGGTTTTTATGTGGGGACATATTGGACTACACGCACAATGTTTTAAGACAATGAAAAAATTTTGTTGTGCCTGTCATTACGCCTAAAATGAAGCAAGGTAGTGGATTTTCAAACTTAAAAGGGCACAGCTCCGCTTTATACCGTGTCGTGTTAAAAAGATTTAAATAAAAAATCCTTTGGCCTCGTCATACTCTGTATTATAGTAATTGTGTAGCAATTTGCGCAGCGATTCATTTTGAGTAGGTCAATAAAATTTTTGGTGTGACATCACACTCGACCAAGGCCCCCTTTCCCCATGTCACACTTCGTCACAAATGGCCCCCTCTCCCCCTAAAGGTGTGACGTATTTTATGGACGACCCCTAAGATGATTGATATATTTTTATATAAATGTATGCCATAAAAATATATGCTATACAAATGTACATGTATTTTGATTGATTCGTGTAATATATTTTAATAGATTAAAAGATAATAGTTTATTGTGACTTGCGTAAGGTCTAAAGAGAAGGTAATTGGCAAATTGCTAGTTACTTTATATCGTTATGACGTCCGCACCTGTGGAATATCTTTTAATAACTGTGCCAATGACATTATACCATCCTTAGTAGGTGTAGTTCTTAAATGTTAGTGTCATCTTTATGAATTATTTGACATATTTGCATTTTAATTATATTTTCTTTAATATAATAGTTATTTATAATACAAGGGTAAAAAGTTAAGTTTTTCGATTTAGTAGGTTTTTAGAAGCCGAGGGCCGGCCGATCGGGCCGGCCCGAGGGTAATAAACCTACGAAATCGAAATTTAACTTTTTGTCCGTGTGTTATACAATATTTTCTATTCGATTAATAAATATTTTAAATATACTTAACTTTAAATTGCAAAAAGTATTTCTTTTTAGTGTCTTATTACTTATCTAGTTATCCATGACAAATTGCTATCCAATCAAATCGCTAAAAAAACAATTGAATAGTTTCTTTTGCGTGCGGTTTCATTTTCAAATTAAAAAAGCTATAGCTTGATGATTAATTTGTGTTAAAATGTGTCTGTTATGAAAATAGTAATACTTCTGAACCGTTCTATGAATATTATAAATATTTTAATTGATTTTACAATTAAAATTTTGTATTTTTAATTTATTTTAGTGGATAAATACAGATTAATCAGTTAACATATATTTTGAGGTTATGTTATAGAAGAAATTTTTATTTTGTATGAAATGATTATAATAACTGTATCTGGTCAAAAAGAACAGTTAGTTCAAGACCAAAAGTGACATAAAGGTCATATTTCTTTATAAATATTACAGTAAAGGTAAAGCATCTTCTTTTAAAAAGCTTAAAAATAACAAGTTTTAGTTAGCGGGCGAAAAAAACTTTTTGGCCCTAGGGCCACAAAGTTCAACTTTTCGCCCGTAAAACATGAACAAAAAGCGTCTCTTTTAGAATCAATCGAATAAAAATATATTTTCTTATTTATTTTCGTTTTCTATATCCACATTAGGGTTTTATTTTTTACTCTACGAAATAACTTTTTAAGTTTTTTTTTCTGTTTATTTTTATCTTTATCATCATCATTATGCCTAGTCTTCATTTTATCAGATAGCTTAGTTGGTAATAGTGTCTGAGGACATAAATATAAGAGTCCTGGGTTCAAATCCCCGTCGGGAAATAACTTTTTTTGGAAATTTAATTTAATTATTACTGTCAAATTATATTAGTGTCCTTCGATTATACAATTATGCACTAAAGAAACGTCGCTAGTGCATAAAACTTAGTGTTTTTATTTAAAGTCCTAGTCCCGATATTTGATTATAATTGTTTAATTATTACTTTATGCCTAAATTTTCTTTCATTATTTTAATTTTCGTTTGGACTTTAAAATATTTATATAAATATATCACAAATTGGTTATGTTATTTTGTAAGCCTTATTTTAATTACCTGCGAATCTTATTTAAAATTAAAAACTTTATTGGACTTTTAAGTATTAATTACCGGTAATTAAATTTATTATTTTTATTATCATCATTAATTACTTTTTATTAAAAGATTTCTGGTTGGCAATAATAGATTTTGTAAGCAAACTAGATGAAACGTTGCAAGCACCCTGTCAAAACATCGGCACTATTGTATTCTAGAGCCATCTAGTTTGCAAATTTCAAACGAGGTGTTTTGTTTGATTTTAAATTCTGTATCTTTAAAACATTATATTCTAGCAAAAAACTGTATATAACATTTTTATAGGGCTTAAAAAGAGCTTTTATTTAAAATATAATTTTTTGAAATCGGGTTATAAATATGTGAGATATGCTAAAAAAACCTTTTACTGCTTTAAACGCCAATATCTCGAAAACAATGCGTTTTAGGAAAACGTTGTTTATAACATTTTTTGACCAATTTAAAATTATCTTTTATATAAGTGCTAAATTAACCAAATACAATAATAATTGCCTTAATTATAAACAAAAAACGCTAAAAATAGGAGTTTTACCCTATTTTTACCCCCTTACCCCCAATCGTTTACCCCAAAAATCTAGTCAGCTCTTCGGAATACGATAAGAAACAATATGGAAAAAACCGCAAGTCGATATCTCATGTAGAAATGGAGTTAGAGAGTTTACACCCAGACAGACAGACAGATAGACGCAAAATTTTTTTTTACTGATTTCGACTGGTCTAAAACGTCGAGAAATGTGAAAAAAACGTGGTCAAAGATTTTGACTTTTCGGCGAAGATTTCAATACATCGGCACTCTTAGTAGCCCTAAGTGCCGATGTAAAAGTATACCACAATTTATAAACTATTAACATTTAGAACGAATGTATGTTTTATGAAATCAAATAAATTTTATAAAACAGTATTATAGAATGTAGAGAATGTAAATTAGAATTATTTGTTGATAAATAAAGCATTCAGAGAGATTGGTTATAAAACAGATATTTAGCATAAGTGAATAACATTTAATATAATATATTTAAAATTTATATAAGTTCGGATTTCACCCACTATTATCTCAGGGTTTTATGTAAATTGTTCAAGTAAAAAGCCAACACTTTACAATGACACTACCTACGAAAGATTCCTATAATCTGCTTAAAATTTGTAGATCACTCAAAAATGTCAAATAAATTTAAAGTCATGTACAGGGTGATCAATAACTTCCATTTCAAAATTTAAGAGGTGATTCTGCATCCAAAAATATCAAAAAAAGTTCCTATAAAGGTTGGTCCGCAAATGAGCCCTAAGGGAGCTACGGCCCTTTAAAATTGTAATAAAAATAAGGTTTTAAATTAATAACTCTGGTACCCTTTAAGCTAGAGCGACGAGCTTTTGCATGTATACTAATATTAATAAGGGCAATAAGTTTATGTTAATTTATTTTTTTGAATTCATCCAGAGGCGTCCCTAGACGAAAAATGTATTAGACTTAACACATTTTTGCCCCAAACGTTTTTATGTGTACTTTTTTTGGACTTTTTGTAAAAAATATGGATTCCTTCAGTAAAAATACATAAAAAATGTCCTATAGCGTAACACTGTAGGAGAAACCGTTTAAAAAAAATGCAATTAAGAGAAAATAACATTTCGTTTAATACTAAATTTAGGTGTTTTGGTGAAGAATATTTTTTTGCTCAGTTTTAAATAAAGAATGACCCTGTAGCATAAAAATTTTATTGATGATTTTTTTTGTTTCCCCATTCAATATGTCATCTTCGAATGGCCGTAGCTCCCTTAGGGCTCATTTCCGGACCAACCTTTATAGAAACTTTTTTTCATATTTTTGGATGTAGAATCCCCTCTTAAATTTTGGCATGGCAGTTACTGATCACCCTGTATCTCCGTATCTTGGATTGGTTGGATTTAAATATTTCTTTTTTAGTAAAAAAGACCATCTTTGGATTTTCATACTTATACCCAAAAAATCACTAATATGGCTATTTTATTGCATTGTTATTACAGATTAATTAGATTATCATTTAGGTTAGGAAAACCAAATTATTAAACAGCTCAGTAATAAGTTTTTTTTATTTAATAATAGTTCCAATGGAGATTTCTCCATTTAGAATAGACAAGAGTTCTACCCAAAAAGGATAGAAGTAATATCACCAACATAAAGAAAAAACATATCCTAGGTTTTATGTTGGCTGCACTGTCAGTAACGCCATTTTCTTTAGCCACTGTCATTGTGTGAGCTCACAGAACTTAACATCTAGAACGGAATTTGAGCTTTGCGCAGGTCTTCTGAGTGTGTAATAACAAAGTATAGATATATTTCAGAATGTAGTCAAAATGGCGAATCCAACGTTGCCAACACACTATAGCGGTTCTTTTGTTTTATATAATAAAATATATTATTTCAAATAAAATCTATAAATCTTAAGAAAAACACATAAATGATACATTTAATATTAATAAATGTGTTTTAAAATACTTAAATTAACAAAAAAATTATTAGCATAAGTGAATTTAAAGTCTGTTTATTCCTGTCAATTTGATATATCTGACAACACTTTATGTATGTATGTATGACATTTGACTCAGCTGTGTCGAGTTCATTTATGGCTGTGTTTATTTATTGTATTTATTCCTTTTTCCATGCTGTGCTAAGTGTTTTTTGCATTTAAAATGAATTGCTATGTTCAAAAACATTAGGAGACTTCTATCTTCAAATTCCAACATTACCTTTCATAGGTAAGTTGAATTACGGCGTGTACGTTAATAATACAAAAAGTAACGAATTGGTTTGTGATAACTGATAAAATCATGCCTGAAATACACGCTAGTTGTATAAAAACCTCATTTTGGTTTAATTTAGAAAATAGTAATATGTACTGACGATATGTAAAATTTATAATTAATTCTATTTTTTTGTTTTTAGTTCAAGGAACGTCTTCAATAATAATCCGCCTGCACTGTAGTTGATGTGGTCAATAAGAAAATTAATTTCACATGCGGACGTGTCCGGCAGTGGTGGCGGGTGCTAGATACCACCACAGTTTTAAACGTTTCCAGTGCAAAAATAAAAAATAAAAATATGATAGATGCAATCGATATATCAAATTTGAGAAAAAACAATATTGGTTATGAGAATGTTTCAGCAGATGACTACGATGTTCTTTCATAGCACATAGGACTCACTGAATATTGTGGCAGCATTGTTACATACATTGGAGGCTTTGCTGTCAAAATGCTACAAAATCAATTGGTAGATTTTTTGGATTTGCTGACAACAAATGAAATCACTGATGCAAGATATAATCTAATTAAACGAAGAGACTTGGGTAGGTTCACCCTAAGGGGCTATCTATCTAAATTGTGTCATGCTTCTTTTTTCGATCCTTTGTAGATGATCTAAATTTATTTATGTAGGTATTCATAAGAATATATTTTTAGTAATCTTTTGTTTAAATATTAGTATAAGATACTATTTTTAAGTCTTACCTTGTATACAATATATTATGAATAAAATATATTACATAACAAGTACTTGTATACATTAATACCTCTGATTAAAAGGATAGTGATTGATTTGGGTCTATATATAAATTGCATAAGGAAAAATTTGACAGCTTTATATCTCCACCCCCCTTGTGTAAGTGTTTGTAAGATTTTGCTGAACCCCTACCCCACTTGACCTACCTTATGTAAGAGCAAAATTCATTTGGAATAATATAGGCATAAGTTATTTAAAGTTTTTTCTGTGATTTGTATTGATTGACCTTCTAAATAAGAAAATTATACGTAAGATGCTGTAAGACCCCTAGCCTCCCATGTAAGGGTCAATAGAGATTTGGAGGAGCCATTTCCCCCAAAAAACTGTTGCATAATTTATAGACAACCCCTTTTTGATACAAAAAAACAGAAGTTATCTAATTATTATATTAAATATTCTACAACTCCAATATTCCAATATGAGTCCTGATCACAATATCAGTTATTTAACTATAACAAATTATGCAGTTTATTACGCAACTGCTAAAATGAGTTGTGACTTTTGTTGGGGTTGTCGACATATTATATGTATAATACATATGTGCTTAAGCACTTGATTACATTTTTGCATTAAACATTAAATTTTCCTCTGCAGGTCCTTTGTTTTTTACTAAGATTTTTTTTCAGAATTTATCAGATTTTGTCTGCGAGGTTAGGTTAGTGTAACGTAAACAAACATTTGAATTTCCCGCCTCAGAAAAGAAGTCAAAATGGCGGAGAGAATTTTACACATTTAATTACTTTCTATCTCTCTCACATAGCCGTTCTAGACCTTCAGTTCTGTGTGTGAGCTGCGTTTGATATTGTTTTGATTTCAGTTTTTTGTGTTTTACTAAATATTGTGTTTTTATTGAATATTATAGTACTTTTACGAGTTTTGATGTTTAAATATTGTTTGCCAAAGTTAAGTTCTTTCTTTATACCTTAGATTTAAAGCCTATGCGAATTTCGTTTGGACTTTTGCAACCCTTGTAAAAACATCTTGGCATTTTGGTAGCTATAACAGAAATAACGCTCGTCATAAAATTAGTTTCTTGAAATGTAGAAACTGGTAACGATATTAAAATATATAATAATAATATATAGTAATAATAAATATGATAAACATTAAATAAATTCATATTTACCTTTTCATATTTGAGGTTATGTTTTGTAAATAAATAAACAGATTAAGCAACCAACCTAAGAACAATTAATAGGACTTATATTTCATTCTTTATTTTACTATTAAATCATCAGTTTTATTTCTTAGCAAAAAATATTCATTTCTTTAGCTTTATTAACAAAAACCAACGGTAATTGTTGATAAAAATTGAAAAAAATACAATATTATTTTAATTTATTTAAGTTGGTAGTGGCGTGCCGTGCACAAATGAGATAGAGATAGGGTAGATGTCTTCTGTTTTATAATTCTAGTTGTACAGAGCTCTATTGTGAGACTTTTAAGATTGTTTTTATTGTTACAAAATAAGTAATTTGAAAATAACTAGTTTAAACAATACTGTAAGATATGTACATATTTAACTTTAACTATTTCTATATTGTTACATTTAAAATATAAAAATAACATGGGAACTACTTGCAGTAAGTAGCCATGATGTAACTGAATGCCAAATTAATGGGACAAAGAAAAATTTGTTATATAGGCACTAAATAAACTTTTTCCACATACTTTCTACTTGTTCTATTGTCTGTAAATGGCAGAACAAATTACAATATGTACCAGTTAAAGAAAAACAAATTAAGGAGTATTTCCCAGACGGGACAATATGGAAGTTATTCTTTTGTAATGAGAAGTAACATTTTTTCTGCATTATACTTTAGTGTATTTACATCGGCACTTAGTGCTACTAAGAGTGCCGATGTATTGAAATCTTCGAGGAGTCAAAATCTTTGACCACGTTATTTTCACATTTCTCGACGTTTTGGACCATTCTGAGTCGAAATCAGTAAAACAAATTTTTGCGTCCGTCTGTCTGGGTGTAAACTCTCTAACTCCATTTCTACATGAGATATCGACTTGCGGTTTTTTGCATATTGTTTCTTATCGTATTCCGATGAGCTGATTAGATTTTGGGGGTAAACGATTGGGGTAAGGGGGTAAAAATAGGGTAAAACTCCTATTTTTAGCGGTTTTTGTTTATAATTAAGACAATTATTATTGTATTTGGTTAATTTAGCACTTATATAAAAGATAATTTTAAATTGGTCAAAAATTTTTATAAACAACGTTTTCCTAAAACGCATTGTTTTCGAGATATTGGCGTTTAAAGCAGTAAAAGGTTTTTTGAGCATATCTCACATATTTATAACCCGATTTCAAAAAAATATATTTTTAATAAAAGCTCTTTTTAAGCCCAATAAAAAATGTTATATACAATTTTTTGCTAGAATATAATGTTTTAAAGATACAGAATTTAAAATCAAATAAAACACCTAGTTGGAAATTTGCAAACTAGATGGCTCTAGTGTACAATAGTGCCGATGTTTTGACAGGGTGCTTGCAACGTTTCATCTAGTTTCATCTTGCATCATTAACAACTATAATTCTATTTGTTAGTTCGTTATATACTTGCATAATAAGAATAATATTTTGTTTCATATACCTACATAAAAAAGTTGGAACCACTTATATTGTATTCAAATTTTTCTATAGGTATATGATTATTAAAATATCTCTTAAATTGCTCTTGCATAATTGTAATTGCAATATCTTTGAATTTATAACCTAATACTTAAGTGGTTATAAGTGGTATCTACAGCTCAGTAACTATACCAATTCACAATACCTCTACATTCGCCACATTATATGGCTATTAAAATTTATAACAAGTACGACAATAGCAAAAAAACTATTAAAAACTTTAAAAAAGAGGCTAAGCTTTATTTTGTTCGAAATCCATTCTACAGTATTCAAGAATATCTTCACGGAAAAAGTCCAAACGAAATTAGTGGGCTCTGCGCTATACATTATAAGATATTTGGTAACAGTGGCAAATTATAGTGATTTAAGCTATAGATTATAAGGGACACAATAACTAATAATGTTAAATATAAATTGGAAACGATTATATATATTACAGACACGATTATATTTATTACAGGCACTATTATAAATTTACAGAAATTTTATTATATTATAAAAATTATTAGCACGGACAATAATTAAATCTATTTAAGCTATAAATGCCATACTATTTGTTATATTTTATTATTCACTAAACAATTAAAGTATTTCATATAAATTTTTACACTGACTGCCATAATTGTAAGAGAAAGCCTTGTATTTATATAATAAGCGATTATAATTTGCTTGGTATGTGTGTTATAGCGCTCCTAGCTATAATTTTTTTTTTCCGTGTTGATACATAATGTTATTATATTTTTTAATTACTTATATCCAATGACAATATCCAACAAATTCTGTGTAATTTATTTATGGAAATAAATTTTATTTATTTATTTATTTATCTATGACTAATATATAAAACTGGTACTCCATAGCTGGTATGTAAATGGTCGTAGTACACACTAAACGTTTTTGCCTATTTGGAACCCCAGGCAACATTTGTCATTAATTACAAGTTGTTACAGTAAAACATACCGTTGTTCTGTTTAGTATTTACTAAGATAACGAATACTCAGTGTAATTGTGGTATTGATTGAATGTTAAAAAACAGTTAAAATTGATAATTTATTCGACCTAAATAATATTAATGATATAATAAATTACCGAATAAATCTTATTTAAAAAAAAAAGTATTCGGATAAAATATGTTTGGTGGTAGCATTAACCATGCTCTTATAGAAAACAAAATAGTAATATATTGCAGTCTTTTAGATATAAAATTTTACAAGAACTTTATTTACTATTTTAAAAACCAAATTTTTTGTAATAAATTAGATATTTTTGACTATAGTGTAAAACTACAATGTCAAAAATTTATTTATTTATTTATTTTTTTAGGGAACGTTCAAGTATTACGTAACGCTCCTAGGGGGGGGGGGTCATTTAGGAGTGTTACGCCCATGTTAATGGTATAGGAAAATAGCGTTACAGGGGGTCCAAAATGATCAAAATTTGCGTTACGTAATACTTGAACGTTCCCTTATGTACTATTATTGTATTTAAAACATTCTTAAAAGAATATTTTTTTTTGCACGACCAGGACTAAAACCTAATTTTACGCTTTCATTTTCGGGACTAAACTTGCCGTTTTTCTTCCTAGGGAATAAAAATCACGGCAACCTTGATAATATTATAATACTTACTATGTGCTTTGCTGGTTCAAAAATTAGATTTGGTGGTGTTTTGTAATAAATTAGCGATTCAAACCAATTTATTTGATTTTAACAAAGAAAACCTTTAAAAATAACATTGTTATAACAATTTATACATAACTTAAAATTTATCATCTTCGTCCATTTTTTTGACGTTTGTGTCAACCATATTAAAAAACAATTGAAATCGGGATAGCCATGAAACTGACTTTTCGCAATTAACTATTAAGATGGGTGAGCCAATTATTGCCATGTTCCTAATATTACCACACCCTTTCAAACTTGTTAGTTCGTTCTCTGTGTCATAGATGGCACTGCCAATATATCTGTTATATCGCAAGCTGGGTAATATCGATTATTGCAGGGCAAGAAGCTAATAAGGTAGGCACAAACATGCAATTTATTGGCCCATATTGTGTTTCACTCAATAAAGAAGCGAGAAAGTAATTTTTTGTGATTGTTATCTAAGTAGCTAACAAAAAAATGACAAAAACAACAAGAAAACAAAGTAACGAAGAAATCGGAGAGTTCTGAATCTTAATTCTGCTTTTTATTTGAAGAGAATCGCCAGGCCGATAGTAGATTGTAATCGGTACGTACATGAAGAGTGCGTGGGGCTTACTAAAAACGGCAAATTGTTATTTAAGTGCCCAAATTGTTATTGTGCCGAAATATTTTCTTATTAGTGTGTTAATTTTTTGTAAGTTTGTTTTTTACTATTATTGCCAGTGCCCGGGCAATATTTGGGACATGGGTTCCTAATATTGTCAGTATGTCTTACTTTTGCTTTTCCATTTTGAAAATTTTCACAATTTCGGAAAGCCTTGTATTCGTGCAAAAATTTTCAATTTTTTTTTGCGAATTTTTGCGTTTTATGACGTTTTATGTCGATATAAATCAATTTCAAGCAAAAAAAATTGTTGGTCGATCGGTCTGTCCGGGAAATCTTGTAAGCACGATAACTTAAGAACGCTTTAAGCTAGAGACTTGAATTTTGGCATAGAGGTATGTTACCAAAAGTTCTCGCTCGGGATTGTTTTTGGTGAGCATTGGCGTGCGGCAAGGGGGGAAAAATACATTTTTTTTTTTTAATTTAAAATTGCTATATAGAGGTTTTTAAGGTTGCTGAAATTGAATCTGATAATAAAATTTCTCTAACTCCACCTCCGAGGGGGCGAGGGGGTAAATATTTTAAAATGTTTTCCAAATTTTCGTGAAAATTTGTAGATAGGGGTTTTTGAGGTTGATAAAAATGAATCTTGAAATATATTTTTTTAAACCCACCCCCTTAGGGGTGGGGGGTGATTTTTGTGAAAATTGGTATATTGACGTTTTTGAGGGTTGCTGGAAGTGAATCTGATAATAAAAATGGTCTAGCTCTTTTACTGGGCAGTGTATTTTAAAAAGCAACACTATTTTTTTGTTAAGCTACTGCAGTTTGTTTATTTTTTACCCATTAGAAAAAGAAATGTTTATTTTTAATGTAGTAAAGTTTCAGGTAATTACAAATAAATTTGGATGCAGTAAAAAATAAAAAGTCTTAACATGGGAATAATTGGCTCACCCACCTTATTAGGGAGCCTTCAAGTATTACGTAAATTTGGCCATTTTTGACCCCCCCCATGTAACGCGGCGTAACATTTTCGAGACCCCCCCCCCCCCTATTTGTTACGTAACATTTTACAAAAAGTAAAAAAAATTAAAGGAAAATTTGCTTTATGGTTTAAACCGGTTTTCAACCGGTTATTGCTTCCGTATTTTAACTCAAAACCGGTCTGTTGTAATTTCCGAAACCGGTTAACCGAAAACCGGTTATTGGCTATGGTTTTTCGTCTTTAATTGTTTTTGTTTAGCGAATTTAGTTAACTGTTAACCACAGCGTGTGCAATAAAATTTGCAATCCGTTTCTTTAAGCCTAGATCATTGTTAAAAACGTGATCCAATAAACATTTTATAAGTTTATCATTTTTTAAGTGTTACGTAACATTTTTACTAACACCCACCCCCTCCTCTGTAACGCGGCGTAACGTTTTCAAGACCCCCCACCCCCACCTAGCGCGTTACGTAATACTTGAACGCTCCCTTATAACTAACAAGTCTAAATAAAAATTTCTATATTAATCATAAATGTACAAACCTTTGAGTATATCTGTTTCATCTACGCTGTATCTTTCATTTTAACACGGCTTCTGACACATGATTAACACTATGTTGTTTATTACAAAATAATAGATAATTTCCTTCAGAAAACAAGTAAAAAATTGTTCTATCTAGCGGAAAATTGATCGTACTATCTTCCTAATATCAATTATCGGACGAGATAGAGTCGGTTTCTTTGGGTCACAGTTGGCCAGCTTGACGGGCTCGGGGCTATAGGTGAATGAGTGCACACCGTTATGTGTAGACGTTGATCTGAAAAAAAGGAAAAAATCTTTATGGTCAGATGACAGGTGGTCCATTGATATTTAAAATTTAAAATACTTCTATAAATATGTATTTTATTTATTTATAGGCTTTTTCGAGCCTAACAAATGTGTTTTGTACATTTAATATTCAAAATATAATCAGCATTTACATAAAAAAAATTGATACGTATTGAAAATTTTAGTAAATCTTTAAAAACTCTTTCAACTTTACGGCTGCGACGACTTTTTAATAACGGTAAATAGGTTTACAAGCCCAATAATAGTGGATTAGGTTTGAGGACGTGTTAAATAAAATTCGTGTTTGATATAGTATCAGTGATATTTAAAATTAAATGTTAAACATTTTCTAACTAGAGAAAATTTTATTTAAAGTAAAATTGTTAAAAATAATTGTATATCAATACTGTAATATATTCATGTACCTATCTGTAATAATTTAAAAGCCTGTCAAATACACTCAGAAAATTTTGTTGTATTTTTAATACTGAATGTTATTTGTTAATACATATTTTTTATTTATATAGCTACCATTGGTATTTAATACTATACTTGGGATATTAAATACTGCAATGTTCGTATTGTATACAAAATGTTGTCATACTAACATAGAGACCTTGCTGGTACATTTGGATCCCCACGTAACATGTGTTTATTAATACTAGCATGTTATAGTAAAAATTACTGTAACATTTGGTAAAGCATATCACACTTATAGTATGGTATACTTTGAGTTGTTGTTAAGTTGTATACGAGTAAAGACAGTAATTGTAAACAGCAAACTATCTCACGTTTTTGTAAAAATTTGTAACAATTTTATTTAACGAGGTACAAAGAAGAACAAATTAACAATCAACAAGACAACATAACCTCTAAATATTTAGCACGATTCTTATTGATTTTATCTTATAACACTTATAGCGTTACATAATTTATGAAATAATCAAAATAGTTTATTGACATACTTTTACACATTCTATTCGTAAACAAGTCGACAAAATACATATTGCTTCGTATTCTCTAGTATAATCTTCACAGAAAGTAAATTTTAAACGCTGGGTTTTTATAGTTTCGCGCTATTTTACGTACAGATAATAGTTATTTATGGTACTAGTGGGTAAAGTAAGATATTGCCCATGAGAAAATTAACCTTTTTTCGAGAGGGCAATATCGGTTTACCCATGAGTGCCATACAAAGTTTTATCCAATAAATAGCTTGGGAATTCATATTTTTATTAAAAATTTTAATGACATTTACAAGAAAATAATTTGACAAGTGACAGTTGAGTGGGTAAAATAAATAATTATCCACTCAATAAAGTAAAAGCCACGCGGGGGTTATTATTGAGTTTATCTATTTAAAATAAAGCTGGTAATTGTCTTATTATCTGTATGTATTGGATAAAATAATTTTTTTACGATGAATTTTTCTTGTGAAACAGATCACGTACACCTCTAAAAAGTTGGAGATGACCGAAACCACATAGTCGACGCTCTATATCAGTGCATCTTAGAGCTGGTTAAATACATTGAAAATTCACCCTTGAATGGGCAGCAACGTAAATATGGACTGCCAGATAGACTGAAAGATCGTTTTCCTACGACCTAGTTAGTAGTTAGTGCCTGTTTCCCACCCGTTGCCTATGACAACGGTTGGGAAGTGACGATCAGCTTATTTTACATATTTTCTGTCAGAAAATTAGTAAACGTCAAACACCTAACCTCAAATTGACCAACTAATTTTAAGATAATTTTTGCGTTTTTTTATGTTTAGGTGTTAGGTCGTAGGAAAAATAGTTTACACACCTCGACGCATACCTTTTCAGTGCACATCGAGTGCTTTTTATACTTGGCTGCGCCTCGTAATAAAACGCACTCTCGTGTACTAAAAACTAGGTTCGCGTCAGATAAAAGTTGAGGATATGAAAATTTAAAAATAAAACTTAATATGATGTTGCTCCACAAAGAGTATAAAACCTTACGATGGGTGTATACCAAGTATTTCATTTCTTCAAGTGTTTGTCCCGGATTACGTAACCGTAAAAAATTGTAAATATTTATTATAATTTTAAACGTGCCTTTATATATTTAATTAAACTTTTTAATTCTTTTTTGATGTTAAAAAATATAATTATTTATTAATAAGAAATATATATATTTTTTAACGAAAGAAGGGATTTAACTTAAATAATTTAAGACTCTTTGTAAAGTAATTGTATGAAACGTACTTATATAACTGGCAGCATAACACTTCTTAACTAATAGGAAGATATGGATCATTAATAAACTTCGGATATTTAACTGCAACTAAAAGATTTGTGGTTAATTAATTAGTGAAAAAAAAAGATATGGTTAGGCAACAAGATCAATAGTAAAATACAAACGAATTACTTTTCTGGTTGCTGAAACCAGAAAACTGGTAGATTTTAAGGATCTGGTGAGCCCAACAATTTGTCATTTCCGACTAGGTAATATTCCAAATCACTAGACGTTATAATATGCAACAATGAAAGTTGGGCAAAAGGGTTGCTAGATTGAAGACCATGGAAATTCAAAGACTGACATGAAGAAGAAAAATACAAATAACAAAAAAAAAATACAAATAATAAAAAAAAATTGCTAAGTACAAAGTATACCTATACCCAGAAATGAAGTGGATAGATGATGACAGTCATCTCTTCTTTTTAAATATTATGCATATCCATGGATTCCAAAAACTTATTCTTTGCATTTTAAACAAAGGTAAAAAGAAAATCATGTCAGCTAAAAGGAAGAGTGAAAAAATGTAGAAGAACGAGAAATGATGAAATGAAGCAAAGGTAGATCTCGATGGACGTGGTTTAGCCCTTGAAAATAGAGTACTAATGGCTCTGAATGGTATCCTTTTTTAGTTCCCAATAGGGTTCCCAAAGGGGCATGGCTTTTGTGTGTGTGTGTTTTTTTTTATCCAGGAAACCTAAGGAGTAGAAATTTAGAAAACGACAACAGAAGAAGAAATAAAGAAAATAATTTTAAACATTTACGCATATTATCTGCACGTATTTTTATGATAAAAATGCTATATTTTTAAAGCAAATGAAGGGTTTTGAAGAATAATAATCATAATTATAATTTTGTGTTCAGAAATAATTATTTAAATAAACTGAGCTTTTAAGCTTTCTTAAAGACAAATTATTTTAGAAAGTAAATTATATTTTTGCGCTTGGGAAAAAAAGTTTACACTGTGTGTTTTACATTTATTGCTTTTTCATTTATTTACTTTAATTATTCGGAAGAAAAAGACCAAATAAATAGAGCGAGAGAGAGACAAATGCCTTATATACAGCCTGTTCCAGAACTCGCGTACAGAAATTTGAGGGTATATTAAAAACCCTCTGGAAAATATGAAAAAAATTTCAAAAAAAATCCATCTTCGTTCAGTTCAAAAATAAGAACGCTTTAAGTGGACCAATACTGTTGCTGATGTGAAATTACCTTTAAAAGTTGAATTGGTAGCTGTGGAAGCAAATTTAATTATTGCAGATACATATTATGTAGGTTGACATGGTGATTAATGTGACATAAATATTTATTAATGTCAAGAAACCACGGCCGGATGGAGTGACCCTATAAAAATAGAATATTTGATATCCTCTGTCGGTTTTGTCAAACTATAATAACCTAAAAAGATTTTAAAGTTGAAAGTCTTAAACAATGCACGCGTCATAAATTAAAATGCAACCATAGTTACTAGGTAGGGAAAAACTAATTTGTAGGTAATTTAACATCAGCAACAGGATTGGTCAGATTAAATAGCTTCCTTTTTAATTAGTATTAAATGGTTTTTAGTATACCCTCAAATTTCTGTACGCTAGTTCTGGAACAGGCTGTATTTAAAAAGTCAGTTATTCTCCGTGTCTGAAATACTTAGAACGCAGTGACTAATTCCTAAAACGTATTATGCTGCTCTCGTATAAGGGATTCCCCTCAGACGGAGTTACGCGAACCGCATCCGAATTGGTATAATCCTCGCATTTTAGCACACTTTCGCAAATTAGTCACTGCAGTCTACTTCAGACATAGATAATAAAATATAAAAACTAATGATAAAATACATTTAATTATTCAAATTTCAATTAAACGTTTATTATACGTAAATTTACGTACATATGTATAAAAAACGTTTAGTAAGCGGATATTTTAACGACATAAAGATCTTTGTGTTTGCTGGTTTGTTTAGAATTCAATTTAAAGTACAAAAAAATATCTTAGGCCATTAATAGGGATTTTAAAAATATGAAAGTAGACTTATAAAAACCTTCTGCAGCTGGAGTTCTGCGTAGAGTATTAGAAGAATATTTCATTAGTTTTTTAATGGGATTTCAAATTTTAAAACATCTTTAAGGCTTTGGTTTTAGTTAACTAGTGTTCTTAATACATAAATTTTGAAAGGTAAACCCACCTTAACTTCTGGGAAATATCTTAATTTATTCATTACCAGTACTGTACCAAATTTTTAAAGTTATGTAACGTGGATGGTGTTCAAAAATTAGGAAAGTTGAAAATTAGTGCTAAGAAAATTTCTCACGACTTGTTGCAATCTGACAACATAAAGATTTTGCATAGATAGCACTAAAACGTTATAATTATATACTTAAACGGTGTACTCTTACAAAACCAACAACAAACTTGATTTCCTAGTTTATTGTATATAAATATTTATTTTGTTTTATTTACAATTGGAGGGTACAGGGGACTAACGTTCAAAATCACATTGTGCATAAAGTCGATTTTACAAAATAAAGAGAAGCAATCAAAGCTAGATTTATTATTTTTTTATTTGATTACATACGTCTTTATAAAGAGGCAAATAACCTATAAAACAGGTGGTGTAAATAATATACAATTAACTAAGTATTTAAAAATAATGTGACTTTAAATGTTATTCCCCTGTAGCCTCAAATTTATTTGCATGTTCTGTTGGTATTTCTTCATTCTTTTTAAAGTATTCCTTTCTTTTTTCATAACCTTTACTTTTGGCACTTAGGGCTACTAAGAGTGCCGATGTATTGAAATCTTCGCCGACAAGTCAAAATCTTTGACCACCCTTTTTTCACATTTCTCGGCGTTTTAGACCATTCTGAGTCGAAATCAGTAAAAAAAAATTTGCGTCTGTCTGTCTGTCTGGGTGTAAACTCTCTAACTCCATTTCTACATGAGATACCGACTTGCGGTTTTTTGCATATTGTTTCTTATCGTATTCCGAAGAGCTGATTAGATATTGGGGGTAAACGATTGGGGCTAAATGAATTGTTTTCGAGATATTGGCGTTTAAAGCAGAAAAAGGTTTTTTTAGCATATCTCACATATTTATAACCCGATTTTAAAAAATTATATTTTAAATAAAAGCTCTTTTTAAGCCCTATAAAAAATTTTATATACAGTTTTTTGCTAGAATATAATGTTTTAAAGATACAGAATTTAAAATCAAACAAAACACCTAGTTTGAAATTTGCAAACTAAATGGCTCTAGTGTACAATAGTGCCGATGTTTTGACAGGGTGCTTGCAACGTTTCATCTAATTTTTTATATGTTTGATTTTTTTCTTTATCTTCCAGTCAATATTATCAAATGCTTTTTTAAAATCAATAAATATTTTGGTTTTAAAGACAGGATTAATTTTTTTAAAGGAATTTAATATGAAACTGGGTATTATATTGTTAATAACTTGTACTATAATAATTATAATTATTAAGTATATATTAGATAGTTGTCCTTATATTAATGACGCAAGAGTATTTCTGCAAAACTACCAATTTTGATAGTATTTAGACACAGAAGGATGCATAAAATAATTTCTTTGTTTATAACTTTTCCTTTCGTTTGTAGGTATAACTTTCATTTATTACTTTCTGTACTAGTCAATATTATCGTATGCTTTTTCTAAATCAAAAAAGGAGATTATTGTAGGTTTTATCGATTTTTAATTATCTTTTAAGAATATATAATTTATTATAAAACGTTATGAATTATTCTAATGATTTTATTACAGAAGACTTTTACTTTCATCTAGATGTTGTGGGTGTAGTACATGACAACAATTAATAACTAGATGAAACGTTACAAGCACCCTGTCAAAACATTGGCACTATTGGGAAAACTAATAAGATGCTATTAGAACAGGGTAGCAT
>OY294046.1:73791782-73832918 GCA_958510825.1 Brachypterus glaber
TAGAACAGGGTAGCATAACATAATTACAATTTTAGTAATTACTTACTATTCAGCGAAATGTTTAGGATATTTGGATACTTGGATGCAAGTTAAACTTATTAATTACAATTTTTAACTGATTTTAAAAACAAATGAATGGAAGCTTAAAATTTTTACACTAGAGCCATCTAGTTTGCTAATTTCAAACTAGGTGTTTTGTTTGATTTTAAATTATGTATCTTTAAAACATTATATTCTAGCAAAAACTGTATATAACATTTTTTATAGGGCTTAAAAAGAGCTTTTATTTAAAATATAATTTTTTGAAATCGGGTTATAAATATGTGAGATATGCTAAAAAAACCTTTTACTGCTTTAAACGCCAATATCTCGAAAACAATGCGTTTTAGGAAAACGTTGTTTATAACATTTTTTGACCAATTTAAAATTATCTTTTATATAAGTGCTAAATTAACCAAATACAATAATAATTGTCTTAATTATAAACAAAAAACGCTAAAAATAGGAGTTTTACCCTATTTTAACCCGCTTACCCCCAATCGTTTACCCCCAAAATGTAATCAGCTCTTCAGAATACGATAAGAAACAATATGCAAAAAACCGCAAGTCGATATCTCATGTAGAAATGGAGTTAGAGAGTTTACACCCAGACAGACAGACAAACAGACAGACGCAAAATTCTTTTTTACTGATTTCAACTCAGAATGGTCTAAAACGTCGAGAAATGTGAAAAAAAAACGTGGTCAAAGATTTCGACTTTTCGGCGAAGATTTCAATACATCGGCACTCTTAGTAGCACTAAGTGCCGATGTAAATAGCTGCATTTGGATATAACTTCGCGTCCATTTAAAAAGTACTCAGATTGTTGTAATATTTTATATAAATGCTCAAAACTACTTTGAATGTATACAGGGTTCTCACATATCAGAAAAATCAGGAAAAAGTCAGGAAATCAAAAAGATCTATTTGGAAAACCTGGAATTTGGCTACTTTTTGGGCAGTCGCCAAAACGCCCGACTGACCAGTTCAGCTCTGCTCCTAAGTGCACAAATTAAAGCTTACTTATTAACCATAAGATATTATCAGTATTGGCAATCGGGGCCCTGATCATATCAATTTCGGATGGTTTCCAAATTTCGGATAGTAGTGTATTTAAGATACTGTCTGCAAAGGTAAACAGAAACCTACTTCTATGTGAAGCCAAAAGTCAAACTAAATCCGTCCTGTAATATGATAACAGTAGAGCTTCTCCCCTTTAAATGGCAGCACAAATCGTTTATATTGCAAATGGCAGTTTTGTGCTCAGTTGCATTATTATGCTTGTTTATTTTATAAATAATCGTTATAAAAGTTCGTGATTCTGTCTTGGGTAAGTTATGATGTTAGTTAAGTTGATCCACTATTCATAATTAAGCAATTTGAAAACGTAAACATTCTACAAATTTCTAATCTAAAAAGCAGAAAGTTGCCTAATTTCGGATAGACCATTTTTGTGCATTTGATTCCCAATTTCGGATATCCGCAAGGTAATTATTATTCAGGATAACCAACCATTAATTATTATTTTTATAATGATACAACAAACTAAGATAAACAATTTTGAAAAAACGAAAATTACCTAAGATACTAAGATATTCGAAATTGGGAATCTAAAATTATAGTTCCTATAGTATTTCGTAGAAAATCGCTTAATGATAAAATTACGTTTTAAATGTGAAGGAATAACAAGAAACATAATCAATGGGATCCAGATCTACTCTTGAAAAAATTTTTTTGGATATGTCCGAAATTAGGAGCCCTTTTTCAAATGCACAAAAATGCGCTGATTTTTTTTAACCGTGTTTTTTGGAAAAAATAAACTGTAATAAAATTGTTTTTATAATAAATCCTGGTTCGCTATAATAAGTTGTATCTGGTTATATAAAAAAAATATCAAAAAGTAATACCGAGTATTAAATATTGAATACATTGTAAATGGTATCCGAAATTAGGCGACTTTCCTCTATATATTTTTTAGTTTCCTTTATTATTAACCCAACTTACTCCTAAATACGTCTATAGAAGAACAATTCTTTTATTTTATAATAAATGTTATATGTTTATTAAATCCCACGTTTATTCATTAAAACTAGATGTAGCCCTGAAGAATATAATGCATATGTAATTTAACAGAACACATTTCAAGAGGTGTTAAAAAAGCACACCCTCAAACAAAACAAAGAGGATTTGAACGCTTTACAAGGTAAACTACATATCTTTTCTCGTCAAAGATGTGAAGCCTTTAGGGAAAATATTTTTTCGTTTATCAAACGATGGTAAAAACAAAAGATTTTATTTTATGGTCTGTTGCTAGGGTGTTCTTTATTTGTCGAAACTAGCGTCATTTGGTGCTTTTTACTTACTCTTTGAATATATTAATATAAATTAGTAAAAATGGTTGAAGACATGTTAAAAACGAGAAACTAGGTGCTGAAATTATTAAATTAACACCGAAAAATACAATTAATAAAATATTTACTTATAATTGAAAATTTCCCAACCTCGATGTCGTTTGAAAGATAAAAACCAAATTTTAAACAAGGTTTTTAGGAAATCCCAGGGGTTTTTCTTGGTTTCACTCTGAATGAGGTTAGTGTACTGATCAATAAAAAATCGATTTTCTTAAAAATAGCTCTAACGATTTTGTAAAACGTAAAACGTAATAGTTATGAAGATAAAATGTCACTACTAGATTTTTTTAAATTTTGGCGGAGACACGTTAGAATTTTCATTTAGGGGTTATTTTTGCATAATCACCGAAAATACATGCAAATTGATCATTATAACAGCAACAAACAAATCAAAATATCCAGACTTATCTTTATATTGTCGCGAAAAAGTTAATGCGTTTGGAATCATTTATTTTAAGAATAAATCAATGATATAATAATAACATAATATTTGTTCATATGTGGTTTCCCAAAAAAATGACTGGAGATTGTAATTTTTGTTTTTAAAGGCTTCAAATAACAAGCATTTACTTGATTTTTATTTATTTACAATCCTGTTTAATCATGTGCAACACACGATTAGACGCCTTGAACTTCAAAAGTCACGTTCCATATAATAAAAAAATCGCTATAATGCATATGCAGAAATTATTTATGCTTTTTCTCGAGAAATGACTTTATTATTATTTTTATTATTGCAATCTAGTCAACATTTATCTGATGATTTATGTATAAAAACTAAATCTGTTATAACCGATTTTATCAAGTACAAGTACTGATAAAAACGATTTGTTTGGATATTTATTTATTTATTTATTTATTTCCAACAGGCCGAATCGCCCAATTACAGGAAAATTTACAAAATTATATGATATATAAGTACTAATCCTAAGTAATAACAATAATATAAAATAGTAGCTAATATAAATTGGGAATTGAATTTCTAATGAGATTTTTAAAAATGGAGAGTGTAGTGCAATTCATATCAATATTATTTAAATATGTGTTAAAAATTGAAAGACACGCATTTAATGGACAATTTTGGTGTACATTTGTTCTTGTTCGTTCAATGAAGAATGTTGCCGAATGTCTTGTATTTGTGGGTATAAGAAACAATATCCTAGAAAGTAAATCAGGGCAATCAACAAGAAAATTAACAATTTTATATAAAAATATAGCACGAGACATCATTCTTCTTTTGGAAAGGGTTTCAAAATTGAAATTAACTAACGAGTCAGTGTAGGAAATGTTATAAGTTCCATGTTGTTTAAAATGTTTAAATCTAAGAAATTTCTTTTGTATTTTTTCTACAGTATTCGAATGACACTGATAATATGGGCTCCATACTACACTGGCGTACTCTAGTTTGGATCTCACAAACGCATTATATAATATGTCTAATGTTTGAGTTTATAAAAAACTTTGAGAGTTTCTAATGACAAATCCTAAATTCTTATAAGCTTGCATAGCTACTTTATTAATATGATTCTCATAAGAAAGGTTACTATTGAACAAAACTCCTAAATCCGTAAAACTATTAACGCGTTCAAGGTAAGTACCATTCATATCATAATTATAAAAGATCGTGTTTACTTTTCTAGAGTACGTCATAACCTGACATTTTTTAATATTAAATTCTAACTTATTATTGGTAGACCATTGGCTTATATTATCAATGTCATTCTGCAGTTCAAGGCAGTCAAGTTCAGATTTGATTATTTTAAAAAACTTCAAATCGTCAGCAAACAGAAGGTAAAAAGAGTATTTTATGATTTTTTTTTAAACTATTGACGAATAATATAAAAAGTAGAGGGCCCAGGATACTACCCTGAGGCACTCCCGATAGTGCAAAAAATAATCTAGAAATAAATCCATTGTAGAATATAAACTGGGCTCTACCCCTTAGGTAAGAATCAAAGAACTTGAGCAGATGTTTGCAAAAACCTAATTTGTCCAAAACTAAAAGTAATATACTATGTGGTACTGTATCAAAGGCCTTGGTTAGATCTGTATAGATAACATCTACCTGATAAAATCCTTCCAAAGCCTCTGACACAAACTGAGAAAAACAGACAAGATTAGTCGCAGTGGATCTCTTACTAATTGTACCGTAATTAATACGTTCACTGCCAACGGCTAGTTTTGACAGCGGAGCAATGGGTATGGGCAAGGGAAAAATAGAAAGAATTGATTAATGTTGTTAGGGGCGCCAGTTACTTTAGCTTTTACTCCTTTAGGTAAGTAACAACCTAGTGTAAATACTTAAGCTTTTCAGTTTGAGAAAATATAACCCCTAAATAAAATAAGATAATTCATTTGAGAAATTTATTATAAATAAACTTAATGAAAGCACATCAAGTAATGTATTAATAAATATAAAAAAATATGTGTAATTATATTAAGATATAATTAAAGAAATCTTAATAAAAATTACTAAATTCAGAAGTCATTCGACTTAAATGTATAAAGAAAACATGAAGTTCAGCAAGCACCAAGAAATGTATGTAAACAACAATCATTTCTTGCAGTGTATAAAAGTCATGCTTAAATTAGAAATCATTTAATCAAAAGTATGATATTTAATAATTAATAAATGAGATTAAATGTTTTAAAAAAATAAAATAAGTACCTAAAAATGAACAAAAGCCAGAAGGGCATATAGTATTAATCAATACTATATCAGATCTGATAAAGTTTACAGTTATAAAAATATTGAAATAAAAGAATTTAAAAATATGAAATATTGCTTTCAAAAGTTTTCAGAATGAGTACTTAGCTGGTTTCTGCAAAATCCATGAGGTATGAATTCCATCGTCTCCATCTGTGCAAGTCTCCCCTATGCTGATGAATTCATTTCTCAAATGAAAGAAAAAAAATATAGGCTGTCCCATCTACTTTGGAAAAATTATCTTCCAGGATAAAATGTACGATTGAAAATGTTGTCCGGGATTAAATATGCTTTTGAAAATTATGTCCAATATAAAATTGTCTGCTAGACAGTCATATAGAATTTATCTATGCCGAAAAATACAGAACCATGTTCCAACAGAACATCACTCCATGCGGAGAACTTGTATATCAAATATACCAAAATAAACTTCAACCCAAATTAATGTAATTCCATATTAATGGTATAGAAATGGTGAGTAATTAATGGTCTAGTGATTGTGCTTAATTAATGTAGTAATAATGGTGCTTTATGGTGCTTAATTAATGTAGTAATAATGGTGCTAAAACAATAATTATATCTCAGAAATATTCTAAGAAACAGAAAAACTTAACTTACGTCTCATTCTAAGTCTTCGATGTCCATCGAAACGTTATAAATGCTTAATTTTAGAAAATATCAGTTATAATATCTTCCGCATTGTTTAAATATTCATTTTCACTAACTTTAAATAAAAATACATGAAGGATTACTTCGATGATTACAGAAAATAAACACTCGTCAAAATGAGACCACCATTGTACAGAGTTCATCAAGAAAGAGCGAAAATCGACCTTATCAACCGGTATGAACCCTTCAGGTGAATAAAATCCTATTTCTGAACTATTAGCGACATCTATGCAAGTCATTATCAACTACAGTTTTACCGTATAGGATTCCTAATAAAGGTAACTGAAACGACACCAAAAATAATAACTAATTAAAAGAATGTTTCCTAATAAATCTGTATTAGTGATATCTAACCTCAAAATATTACTCTAAGAAACAAATATAAACAATACTTATTGTTTATCAGCAAAACTAATAAAAATACGAACAGAATACTAAGTGTCCTGTGAACTAAGTATAAACAAAATACTGAATCTAAGTGAGCAGTTCCAGCAAACTATTTTCAACAAATTCTGGATTATCCCGAAGGGATAATCATACACAACTTTCCACAAGAGAGACAAGCTACAGGTGAAAGCCAGTGAAATCCAACCCTCAATAGACTCTGAAACATATAAAAACCAGGTAAGTCCATAGACAAATGCACTATAGAGAAATAAGTCATATGATTCTTTATTATTAAAAATCATATTCTAATTATGTTTTCTTTATGTTATTTTCAGGTAGAACTATGGAATAGAGACTCATATGGTTAGAATTCAGTTCCTGCTACAAAATAGTCCCAGATACAAAATAGTTCTGTACGTACGTAACTATTTATATACAAAATAAACCTAAATTATAACGTAAGTAAACGAATAGTTTAATTAACCCTTGCTATATTACAAAGTGACGATTTATGTCGTTACATAATAAAACCATGTTGGTGTTCTGATATTAAGGAACCTAAGTGAAATCGAATGCTTTCATTTATTATTATTTCAAACACTTTAGAGAATATATTTAAAAGTGAAATTGGCCTATAATTATTTATATCTGATTTCGAACCTTTTTTATGTACAGGAATAATTCTGGCCAATTTCCACTTTTGTGGAAATATTCCCTGTTCTAAAGAAGCATTAAATATGACTGACAATGGCAAAGCAATCGTCTCAGCACTACCTTTAACAATGCAAGTCAGAATCCCATCTGGACCGATAGATTTTGTATTTTTAAGTTTTTTAATTGCCTTTAGGACTTTGGCCAATATCTCGAAAACAATGTATTTTAGGAAAAAATAGTTAGTAACATTTTTTGACCAATTTAAAATTATCTTTGATATAAGTGCTAAATAATTAAAATACAATAATAATTGCCTTAATTATAACCAAAAAACGCTAAAAATAGTAGTTTTACCCCATTCTTACCCCCTTAACCCCAATCATTTACCACCAAAATCTAATCAGATTCTTTATAAGTTTTATATATTATGAATTTTCATAAGTATTTTGTTACGGTTACAGTGGGCGGTGAAAGTCTCTGTAACCGTACTACTACCTATGAAAATTTATAACATATGAAACTTATAGAGAATTTTAACTATTTTTGTTAAAATTAAAAGATAAATTAAATACATCAAGTTATTATTTCTGCTCAGATCTTGCAGATATGCTAAAACGTTTACGAGTAATAAACCTTTTTATTTAATTACCGGAATTTTTGATATTCATCCACGATGATGGCTGTTTATTCAAACGAGCCATGAAAATATGTATTGCATCGTATTCCATAGTAAAAATAGGCGTTTTACTCCATTCTTACCGCCTTAACCCCATTCGTTTACCATTAAAATCTAATCAGCTCTTCAAAATATGATAAACAATATTCAAAAAACTGCTTTTCGGACAGACAGACAGAGGGACGCTATTTTTTTTAACTGATTTTGACTCAGGAGGGTCTAAAACGTCAAGAAATGTAAAAAAAACATGGTCAAAGATTTTGACTTTTCGGGGTAGATTTCAATACATCGGCACTCTTAGTGTACTTGTGCCGATGTAATTAACACCCAGTATTAAAATCTTTCTTTCAGATGTATACTTGTGTATAAGTTTTCAAGTTTTTTGTTTAAAACTATTTTTTATGCACGTTTTAAAACATGCAAAAATGAAATTTTTGCGAAATCAATTTTTTTTATGTTCTAACTTAAGGGGAGGGGCATATATTTATTTTAGTTTCTCCCAACTAGTATTATTATTAAATATTACCTAAGAAACCCTCCATAATTTCCTTAATTTTTATAGACAATCAGTTTTTGTCCCAAAAACAGGTTCCGATTTTTTTCAGAGTTTTTAAAGGAGCAACTTTTAAGCCAGAGTGTTCGATTCTGAAATTCGGGATTTTTTGACACACGCTAATGGTGTTTTATGACGATTTCAAATCTATAGTATAACTAGATGAAACGTTGCAAGCACCCTGTCAAAACATCGGCACTATTGTACACTAGAGCCATCTAGTTTGCAAATTTCAAACTAGGTGTTTTGTTTGATTTTAAATTCTGTATCTTTAAAACATTATATTCCAGCAAAAAAACTGTATATAAAATTTTTTATAGGGCTTAAAAAGAGCTTTTATTTAAAATATAATTTTTTGAAATCGGGTTATAAATATGTGAAATATGCTAAAAAAAACCTTTTACTGCTTTAAACGCCAATATCTCGAAAAGAATGTGTTTTAGAAAAACGTTGTTTATAACATTTTTTGACCAATTTAAACTTATCTTTTATATAAGTGTCCAAGTCCAAATACAATAATAATTGCCTTAATTATAAACAAAAAACGCTTAAAATAGGAGTTTTACCCTATTTTTACCCTCAATGGTTTACCCCCAAAATCTAATCAGCTCTTCGGAATACGATAAGAAATAATATGTAAAAAACCGCAAATCGATATCTCATGTAGAATGGAGTTAGAGAGTTTACACCCAGACAGACAGACAGACGGACGCAATTTTTTTTTTACTGATTTCGACTCAGAATGGTCTAAAACGTCGAGAAATGTGAAAAAAACGTGGTCAAAGATTTTGACTTTTCGGCGAAGATACATCGGCACTCTTAGTAGCACCAAGTGCCGATGTAAAACTCTTCTAGCGGGTAGAGCTGAGAGGAGTATAATAACTATATTTGCGTGCATACATAAACATCTGATAATTAAGCTATTGTAGAGACTTGTGTTTCGAGTGCTTAAGTAAATAGGTGAACTTACACCCGTCACGTTACAATAATTTTGATTTCGTTTATAAAAACGCCATATAATAACATTGCTGCTGGTCTAAGAGGAAAGTTTATACACGGAAAAACTTTTAAATAAAAGTAATTTACGTCGGCTACGAGCTACACTACACTGAAAAAAAGGATCCTTTGCGGTAATGGCATATGAAATTAGGCCAAATGCTTCGCACTCTTGATTACGTCCAAAAGCGCCTTCTCTTAACATGAAAATATAATTCACTTGCCAAGATCTTTCTGATTCTTTAACTTAAAATTCTTTAATCTTGTGTGAAATGCATGTGGTCTTGTCTCAAAAGAAAAATACTTGAGCCAAAGTATTTAAAATTATTTAATTATTAACAATCTTAAAACAAGATAAATGGGTTTTGCCTCAAATGCGCCAGGTCCAAGAGAATTTTAAAAATATGTCAAAAGCGACACTTTTCTTGGGACAAGATACATACTATTGTTTGAAGATACACATCTTTTAAGCTAAAAGAATAACTGCCAAGAGTGTTGACTACTTTGAGCCAAGAACGTCATTTTTTTCAGTGTATCATAGCATGTACCAAATTTTTAGTCTTTAATTAAAATCGTTTAAAATATATGAAGATATTAAGTAAAATATTCTCCAACCTACTGTCATTTTACAGTAATTCAACTATAAAAAAAAAAAAAAAAAAAAAAAAAATATATATATATATACTTTTCATATTAGAAAATTGATTAAACTAGTAAAAGTATTGATAGGAACCTATTTTTTATTTACATTCTTAAATGTCAGTAGCTTAAATTAAGTCTCGTGAAAAACTCATAGCAGTGGATTACCATTTGAACTTTCGATCAAATATCACGATTTTTATGATATAATAACATAATAACTAGTCTGATGTTATCAGCATTAACATTAACTTTAAATAAATCCCATTAACACCTGAGAGTTAGGAAAAATATCATTCGAGGAATCTGGTAAAAACATGTTGTCAAAGTTTTTTAGGTCGCGCTATTCATTGGTTAAATAGTTTATTGTTAGTTACGCAAACCAACCTTAAATCTTATTAGTTTCAGTTACATGATAAAAAAATCTAAAAGTTGTACAACCAAACGTTGTTGAAACAAGTTTGAGGTACATAATACCATTTTTCTATTTTGCGACTCTTATAAGCTTGTAATCACACGCATTTTGTGTTCTTATAGGCCCATAAGAGGTCTGTACTCTTTGTTCTTTTGGGTTGGCAACAGACCTGGCCTATCGCTTGACGTTTTCCGTGCAAATGTCAATGTCGCTTTAAAGTTGAATTTTCTACAAAATTTTGAGTTTAGGGTATTTTTACCATGTTAAAATTGTGGCTTGGTTAATTGCAGTAAAAAAGAGAATAGATGACTATAAAATATATCAAAATATCATTTGTTCTTAGAATTTTAAACATGGTGTAAACTGTAATGCCAATCCAAAACAAAAATCCCTAATTCTGTCATCAATTTAAATGTAAGTTTTTTAAATTTTAGAACAAAATAGAAAAAATTGTATAAAGCACTCGTTTCATAACACGTTTTTAGCGCACTAGTACTTTAGAAAACTCGCCGCACGCGGCTCGTTTTCTAAACTTGTACTCGTGTGTATTGTTTGTTTGTTTGTTTGTTTAACCTCGTACTATTCTACTTAATCAAGCATCCCCTAAGTCCAGGACTTGTGTGGGCTAGTAGTAGAGGGAACCACCGGCTTATACTGACTTTCGAACCAGTTTCTAGGGAATGTCCGTTTCACTTAGCGCCTTCGCCAAATTTCAATTATTAATTAACTGAAAAAGGCAAATCGGCGCCAGTGAGAATCGAACTCACGATAGTAGACTTGCTAAACATACGCGCTAGCCACTATGCTATGCCTCCCATATTGAAACTAGTACTTTAATATACTATTTTACGATTATTCTAAAACATTATAACTTTATATTAAATACACTAATAAAATTGTAGATTTATATTATTTAATAGTTCAACAAGGCTGTTGTAGTTTTTTTAGGAAGAATGGTTAATAAAGGCGTCAATCAGCTAATTCTAATAAATGCTTTACCAAAATATTGAAAATAGACAGTTTGGGCTAAAATTTTTATGTACATAAGTATACCTAACGATAAGCATGTACATGTAAATGTAATTCATTGTGATATGTAATTTCTATATGCACATAAATGAATTTAAAATACATTACACCAAATTTTAAAACGCAGTAGAGAGCTGACGCACCTCAGGTTCCGCTAGCCAGCCGCACAGACGGGTCAGCTGAATTGCCTGCGTTTTGAAGCGAGGATCGTGACGTAGTAAGGAGCGGCAATCCGACCCTGCGGATTTGTAAGCCCCGCCCAGTTTGCTCTTTGCGCGATAAAGAAAAATCTCGTCGCTTAACAGTTCGTAGTTGTAAATCAAACAACTGAACTCATTTGTAAATACCGAACACCTTTTTGTTGTTGTATTCTATGCAATATATAGTGGTTGGCGCATATATAACTATTTATTGTTGTATACTATAACCTAATTACGTTATTAATTACTCTATTTTTCTATCAGTGCAATCAATGATCGTTCATGTATCCTAAACAAAATATGTTAAATAAAAACTAAATTAACTTAACTAAAGTTGTTGGTTAAAAAATTATTTTTCTAATCTGAAACTAGATGAAACGTTTGCAAATTTCAAACTAGGTGTTTTGTTTGACTTTAAATTCTGTATCTTTAAAACATTATATTCTAGCAAAAAACTGTATATAACATTTTTTATAGGGCTTAAAAAGAACTTTTATTTAAAATATAATCATTTGAAATCGGGTTATAAATATGTGAGATATGCTAAAAAAACCTTTTTCTGCTTTAAACGCCAATATCTCGAAAACAATTCATTTTAGGAAAACGTTGTTTATAACATTTTTTGACCAATTTAAAATTATCTTTTATATAAGTGCTAAATTAACCAAATACAATAATAATTGCCTTAATTATAAACAAAAAACGCTAAAAATATGAGTTTTACCCTATTTTTACCCCCTTACCCCCAATCGTTTACCCCCAAAATCAGCTCTTCGGAATATGATAAGAAACAATATGCAAAAAACCGCAACCAGACACCCAGACAGATAGACGGACGCAAAAATTTTTTTCACTGATTTCGACTCGGAAAGGTCTAAAACGTCGAGAATTATGAAAAAACCATGGTCATAGATTTTGACATTTCGGCGAAGATTTCAATACATCGGCACTCTTAGTAGCACTAAGTGCCGATGTAATACAATAGCTAAGAAATATTAGATCTGGCAAATGGCTATCATGCCACAGACTGATTAGGTTCATTAAAATTTACTAAGCCATGAATAATAGGTTTTCTAATTGACCTCATTTGGACTAACTAAAATCTACTCAGATTCAGATATTCCGTTCGGTAGAAAATAATAAATTATTTGTAACAAAACTACTTCAGAAAACAAGTGAATGTGTGATGATGAAATGTTTAAATAAGACGAACCCTGCATTACACAATTAAATTTAAATAATCTGTCATTCATAACACAGGCCCACAAAAAAATAAAAGTGGTCTGCGCCATGGATAGGATAACATACTTTAAAAAAATCGAAAGAAGCAAAATAAAAAGTTTACGTATATATTTTTTTCATGAAAATTACTTTTACTACAAGAATCAGTCCCGCCTACTTTAAAAAAATATTGTTCGTTTAATAATTCCCACAAAAACAACAAAGTTATGATATGTAAAACTTCTAAAAAAAAGAATATGACGTATAATAATAATAATAATAATAATAATAATAATAATAATAATAATAATAATAATAATAATAATAATAATAATATCGTTTATTTCCAAAAAAAAATCTACTTCTTACACATAAAAAATAAATATTTAGAGAAACATTGTCAGGAATAGTAAGGAAAAAAAAATAAAATAAAAAAATTAAAAATTAGACAGTCTAATTGTGCTTAAATTGCTGATTTAAATCTTCATATTCTCTTATTGTATAAGGTTCAATCTCACAAATGTGATCAAACAGATTTCTCTTAAAAATCCTTAAATTTTTACTTAAATTCTTTAATTCGCTTGGTAGGTCATTAAAGAATTTCATAGAAGAGTAGTACGAGCTCTTTTCAAAAGAAGTTAATCTATGTTTTGGAATATTATAGTCCAAAATTCTTTGCGATTTTGGAGCCGCTTCCTTAAATAAATATTGGTTTTTAAGAGAGAACAAAATTACATCGTATATGTACAAGCCCACAGCCGTAAGTAACCTGTTTGATTTAAAAACGCCCCTACGAGTTTCCCTGTATGATAGATTTAATATTGTCCTTATAGCTCGTTTTTGGCAAACAAGTATCGAATCCATTTCTTTAGTTTTACCCCAGAAGATAATGCCGTATCTCAAATGACTTTGGAAGTTAGAAAAGTAAATGGTCTTGAGCGTTTCAAAATCTAGGTACCTCCTTAGCACAAATAAGGAATATGTCACCTTATTCAACTTTCTCTGCAAATGATCCACATGCGTATCCCAGTTTAGATGTTCATCTAAGTGAATACCCAAGAACATTACATTATTTTCCAACGTTTTCTCGGAATTATTTATATTGATATTTATATTGTTGGTTCCAATTGGCTGGTTTTGTAACTTGAACATTATATAGTTAGTTTTTTCTTCATTTAAAATAAGTTGATTTTTTTCAAGCCAATCTTTAACATTTTTTATAAGCAATTCCGTTTCACTTATTAAAGATTGGATATTGTTTGATTTTACCAGAAAGTTGGAATCATCAGCAAAACTAGTGAGGGTTTGATTTGTATTGCGTAGGGTCACATGTAGATCATTTACAAAGATGATGAACAGCAACAATTAAACGTGGTTTTATTAAGGAAAGAAAATGATATTACACAATATTTATATGCATCAATGCATAATATAGTATTGTGTATTATTTTGATGAAACACAATAAACTATCAGATAAACTATTTTAAATTGGCAGTAATCAAAGAAACAAAGCGAAAAAAGGAAAGTATAGCAAGTGTATTATCGTTGATTACTTTTTCTTTTAATTACTAGAATACTTTAATACTATTATTAGGTTGTAGTGAAAAACACTTTTTTATCTAGAAAAAACAAGTTTTTTCTATTTTGCGACTCTTATAATCTCATAATCACACGCATTTTGCGTGTTCTTATAGGCCCATAAGAGGTCTCTACTTTTTTTTCGGTTGGGTTGGCAACATATGAAAGCCTCTCTCTTGACGTTTTGCGTGCAAATGTCAATGTCGATTTAAAGTTTATTTTTTTACAACATTTTGTGTTTGGGTTATTTTTTACCGTGTTAAAATTGTGGACTGGTTAATTGCAGTGAAAAAAGAAGAAATGACTGTAAAATATATCAAAATATCATTTGTTCTTAGAATCTTAAACATAGTGTAAACTGTAATGCCAGCCCAAAACAAAAATCCATAAATCAGTAATTAATTTAAATGTAAGTTTTTTAAATTTTAGAGCAAAGTAGAAAAAATTGTATAAAGCACTCGTTTCATAACACATTTTTAGAGCACTAGTACTTTATAAAACTAGTACTTTAATATACTATTAGTTTGGCCGTATGGGTATGTCCAGTCGAACTAAGTTTTGATATAACTTAACCTGAACACCCCACTACAATGATTTTTTACCAACTACGCGTAAAAAATAATTTCAAAGTTGAGGACTATGAAAAATCATTGCTAAAAAATAATTATTAAAACATTTCGTTGTACAAATTAACACGTTTTAGCAAAACCGGTTCTTTGACCACTACCCTACCGGGTATTTGTCTATTTTACCCTGTGGACAATTTCCCTCTACTCAAAATGCTTAATTCGTATTTAAGATGTATAGTTATTTATGCATAAAAATACAAATACAAATGTATTTATAAATATATTACACTGTAAATGCAAATATGGTAATTTTACAGCAAATAAAGTAGGTCATATGTTGCCAGCAAAGAAAGTGGTAAATTTAAATCAGTACTGTAAATTCACACTGTGAATTTCACAGTAATTCTGTAAAAATGTGAATTTTTATTTTGGTAATTTTACTGCTATTATTATGTTAATTTTCGGGTCTGTCTTTAAAAGTGCTGGGTTCTTGGACCACATCATGAATTTTAATGCAAAATTATTGTGCCGACAGGAAAAGAGCTGAGATTTTACTAAACCGAGTAATATTGAGGTTAATTTAATAAATATTGTAAATTCACATTCTGGCATTGTAAATTTTCTTTAATTATTGCAGTTAAAACTACTGTAAGATTGACGGACAAATTTAGAGTGTATAATCATGCGTCGGGGATAAGCGAGCTGTTTTTGGTTCATGACCGTAGCATCAATTAAACACTGATTAGAAACCACCGCGGTGCATCGGTCCCCCCCCCCTAGAACAGAGCAACGTCAGAGTATCTATAAAAAAGCTAAAAAACATGACAAAAGATAACTCGTAGCTCGCAAGTCTTCGACCCGTGATTATAGTTTATTAATAAATACATTTGTATTTTTGACAACCAATTTGAGGTTAGAATTTAAATATCAACAGTTTCAATATTAATAAACCAATCAACGTCGCTAATTTTACTTTTCTGGCCTAGGCTGAAAAAATAAACTTTCCGTACATGTATATTATACAAAAAGTGGCGATTTTAAATATAATCGAATAATAGTTATTTATGGTACTAGAGGGTAAAGTAAGATATTGCCCATGAGAAAATTAACCTGCGAGGCATCAGCCAAGCAGGTTAATTTTCGAGAGGGCAATATCGGTTTACCCATATTTTTATTAAAAATTTTAATGACATTTACAAGAAAATAATTTGACAAGTGACATTTGAGTGGGTAAAATAAATAATTATCCACTCAATAAAGTAAAAGCCACGCGGGGGTTATTATTGTGTTTATCTGTATGTATTGGATAAAATAGTATTTTTTTATTCCACCTTATAATGTCTATTAGATACCGTTATACATTTTGATGTTTTAATTGAGTCAAGTAAAAGATACAATGATAAAAAGTAGTTGTTAATAAATCATCGTCGAAAGGATAACAATTATTTTGGGATTAGATGTTCTTTTTATATCTTGTATTAATTATTTTGTTAAAAATTTTGGAAATTATCTATTAATTATACCGCGTGTAACAAGACTAAGGTACAACCCCCTTTTTTCTTTATTTTAAAAGTTAGATATTCCAAATTTGAAATATCACCTACTGCCATAAAAAGTCAACTTTTAACATAAAAAATGCATTTAGGTCACTTCTGGTTTAACTGGAAATGACACCAACTTTCGTTTTTTAGATGGAACACCCTATATATTTTTATATATTTCAATTCTACGCTTCATGATACCAAAAAAGTGACAAAATGTGACTTACAATCACTTCATATTTTGGCAAAATCTTTATCTTTTAAAAATTATAGGACTATGCCCACAAAAAAATCCGTATCCAAAAGTTTGTTTATAGTTTTTGTATGTCGATACCCCCAAGCAACAAAGCCGTAACTCATATATTGTCATTTTTCACGACAGCTAAATTTCTAAAATATTTTTTTTTGTTATTTAAGGGTGGGTAAATGATTGAAGTGGAAAAGGAAGTCATGTGATACATCATTTGAAAGCTTATAAAATTCTCTATTTAACTGTATTTATTGTTTATTTACTGTTTGTTTCTGATAATATTCAAGTTTAGAATTTCTTACTTTAGTGATTTTAAGTAAACTTTTGCTTAAAGTGGACTGTGGAGAAACCTGAGTAGTACTACCATGTGTGCCTTTTTTCAAGGCGTTTACCTATGAGTATAACTCAAAATGGGTCTAACTTGAGTTATATCCTTGTTGCTTGGGAGTGTCGATGTGTTTTTATTATACTTACTAGGTACTTTGCTGGTTCAAAAATTAGGTTTGGTGTTGTTTTGTAATAAATTAGCGTTTCAAACCAATTTATTTAATTTTAACAAAGAAAACCTTTAAAAATAACATTGTTATAACAATTTATACATAACTTAAAATTTATCATCTTCGTCCATTTTTTTGACGTTTGTGTCAACCATATTAAAAAACAATTAAAATCGTAATAGCCGGGAAACTGACATTTCGCAATTTACAGGCATCTTGATTAAATTACGAAAATAAAACCCCCGATTTTAGAGGTATGGTTTTTAACTTTAATTTTATCTACCTACCTAAATTATGTTTGGTCGTGCAAAAAATAGTGTATATACCTCAGGACTAAACGTGGCTGTTCTAGTCCCTTGCATTTCCAAACACTCATTCAGCGGGACTAAAGCAGTCAGTTTAGTCCCTTGGTATATAAATAACTATTAAAGCCATTGTTTACATAGGAATAGCAAGTAGAAAATCCTTGAACTCGTTCAAACACTTTCAACGCAACTTGAAAGAGATGCATGTCTACTTTTTAAGAACTAAACTGTAGTAAAGCGAGGGTATTTTTTTTTTCAGAATTATTAATTACCTGCCTTTAAGCTGTAAATAATACCGAGAAAAAATCAACTCTGGCGTAATTAATTAATTTTAATTACCAATAAAACAAAAACGTAATTTGCGTGCAAATTTAAATGGCAAGAATTAAGACTATTATTAACATTAGTTCTACAAAAACTTACACAAAAGAAAAATATTAATTAAAACAAACTCTTATTATACTATAAAGAACTTTCACTTTCGGGTTTAGACCGTGTTAATGGATTTTCACTTTCCGACGTTTCGTCTCTTACTACTAGAGACATCTTCAGGGATTAATCTGAAACTAAGTTTCGAATCAACTTGTGTCACTATTTATGACGAGTTGTGGTTATTCACCCGTGACGAGGTTTTTCCTATCAAAGACTTCCATATTGCAGGTAAGTGGTAACCAGTGTCCCGATTGATATTGTTAGGATGCTTGATGATTTCTATCGATTCCCGTATCTTCCTTGGCATTTTTCTGTTTTCTGTTAATATTTGTTTTGTTTCAGACAAATTGATTTTATGACCTGTTTCATGTACATGTTCGGCTACTGCCGATAAGGAAATTTGTTTCTTTCTTATATTGCGCTCATGCTCTTGAAGTCTTGTAGAAATTTTTCTCTTAGTTTCACCTATGTAAACCGTACCACAGGAGCAGGGTATTTTATATACGCCTTCTGAACTTAGGGGTATTTTGTCTTTTGTTGAAGTCAAACATTGACCTAATTTTTGGTTGGACCGAAATATAGGCTTAATATTTGACTTCTTCAAAAGTTTACCTATTTTATCCGTGATACCGCTTACATAGGGAAGTATAACTTGTGTCTGTCTGTCATTGTCACTATTGTCCTGTTGTTTGGGTCTGGGATTTCTGTATTTGTATATGGTCTTATTAATGTCTTTTTTGGTATAACCGTTCATGGTCAAGGCTTTGGTTAGTTTAAGGAGTTCTGTGTCTAGGGAATTACATAGGTGAAACTAAGAGAAAAATTTCTACAAGACTTCAAGAGCATGAGCGCAATATAAGAAAGAAACAAATTTCCTTATCGGCAGTAGCCGAACATGTACATGAAACAGGTCATAAAATCAATTTGTCTGAAACAAAACAAATATTAACAGAAAACAGAAAAATGCCAAGGAAGATACGGGAATCGATAGAAATCATCAAGCATCCTAACAATATCAATCGGGACACTGGTTACCACTTACCTGCAATATGGAAGTCTTTCATAGGAAAAACCTCGTCACGGGTGAATAACCACAACTCGTCATAAATAGTGACACAAGTTGATTCGAAACTTAGTTTCAGATTAATCCCTGAAGATGTCTCTAGTAGTAAGAGACGAAACGTCGGAAAGTGAAAATCCATTAACACGGTCTAAACCCGAAAGTGAAAGTTCTTTATATCTTAATGGCCGTGAAAGCTTAAACTCTTATTATACTATTCACAGCGCCTGCACCAAAAATTTTAAAAATCGTCCTAGACAAAAAATTCTTGGATACAAATTTATTTCATGAAAAAAATAAAAAATAATGTTTTTTTGTCTGTCTGTCTGTCCGTCTGTCCGATGTCACGATTTTTGTAGATACGATAACTCAAGAACGAATAATCCGATCGACTTTTTAGGAAAAATCAAGTTCTATGAGGGGAAGATCCCTCATCATATACTTGTTTTTAAACTTAAAAAAAAAAAATTCAATTTCCCGATTCTAATAAAACTACTATTTGCTGTTAGCTTTATTGAAAAGCAGTTTTTCAGCAAAAAACGAAATTTTGGTACACTAATAAACGAGTTTATTTGGGTCAACAAAATATTTGGATGGATATATCCAATTGAATTATTTGGTTGTTGCAAATAAATTTTATTTCTGTCAAATAAACTGTTTGGTTCCTATTAATAAATTATTTTGAAAATGAAATATTTGTTTACATGAACTAAATATACGACCAAATAATTTGGCCATATCCAAATAAATCCTTTTTATCAGTGTATGGTATACTAAAAACAGACATGCTAAACAGACTTTTTAAACCTTTAATTAAAGCGTTTTCAGAACAAAACAAAAATTTCCTTGTGATACTTTTTTGGACCTTATTTATACCCAGTGTAACGATTAAAAAGACCTCTCGTTCTTTTTACTCATTACAAAGGTATTTTATCGATTTATTGAATTAATTTATTTACTTAAGTTAGGCAACTAAGGATACCAAAACCTGTTTTATTGGTTGCATAACCTATTTTTAATTTTTCGGTAGGAATATTGATTTTTGTTGGTTGGCAACACTGGTCACTATCTATACTTACGGGCATGTCAGCCTTTTGTGATTCTTCGTGAATAATCTAATTTTAATGGAACCATCCATTATAATTTTAGTTAAATATGTTAACAAACATTAAGCACTAAGTGTTGTGGATATTCTCCGATAAATATCTTCATCAATTCATTCTCGATGGTGAGTAAAACAGATTTCTACTTCGTGTGTTTACGAGTCACATGAGACATATTTTTAATTTTCATTTTTACTTGTTTTAGTTTTCGTTTAGAAGATCAAATCAATACTAAATATTATCTAAGGGCTTCAGTTACCAAACTGGGTAAGCTTTCAGTTTATTTTTACGTAAATTATACTTTTTATAACCTAACTTTTATAAAATTCTAATTTGTATTTTCTCTATTTCTATAGAGCTCTTTCTCCCTATCTTCCCTTCACCTTTATTCGTTTATGGTCGGACCTTCTTCGTCTAAGAATCTCCGTCTGGGCCTCATCCTGGAAGTTGTTAACCAACATCTCTAGTTCCTGTTTGTTTTTCTGGAGTAATCTAGAACTATAGAGTCTTGTGTTGTTCGCATAGCTTCATGCAGCTATCAGAGGACCCTACGCAGGTTTATGCACTGAAGTAATGTTCCTGTACCTTTCCGACCACCTACACGTCATCCACATCTGGAAGAAACCAGCTAAGTACCACTTCTAATAAAGGACATGATCATGACATTTTTTATTACCTATAAAGTTTCTTTAATAATGTTTTATACATCTCCCTCTGAGGTGTAATAGCTATTTTGATAACATAAATTTTACAAACTCTTTTGTAAACCAGGTTACTAGTAACGCGGTGTGACAATATGTCACTATAATCAATTTATTGTGTAAATGTACAGAAATATTCTAGTCGAGGAAATATTTATAATGAATATGATTTTTTATTTTTTAATTAAAAGATCTCTATCTCAATTTTGCCTTTCAATATAATTAATTATTTTCAGGTTTTTATAATATAAATAATTAACATCTAAAACCAAGTCCGAACAATATTTTACATAAAAGCTTAATTTAAATAAATTTAGCTTGGACTTGTTGGCGCCCTTAACCGGAAAACCTATAAATAATTATTTTTTATTCATATTTGTAGTGTGTACCAAACAACTCACAAAATAGAGAGATTAAGTTCCCCCCCCCAGGTGCTCTCCGAACTGTGGCATAAACCACACTGGGTGTCGTAGCCTATTTTTATTTTTTTTATTAATTTAGGAACATAAAAATAGCAAGCAGTACGAAAGTATGCTCACATAAAATGGCGCCCAACGTGTGTTTTTTGTCTAGAATTTTCTTGTAAATTGTAAAATTTACCCTTTTTTTTGAAAAATCTCTCCAGGCTCTAGCCAGGCATAATAACAAAAAATCAAGTTTTGGATACACAGTACAAATTTTGATTTTGAATTCTTCCTCAACTTTAAAAAGATTTTCTGTTTATTTACATAATAACTTATTTTTCTTAAAATATTACAAAATATTTTTAATTATCTCGGTACTTAGTTTTTACAAAACTTTTCTCAAAATATTTTTAAGTGAAATTCTTAAAAAGAAAATTTGGGTGTGGTGTGCATATATTTTTCATTCGTAAAACAAAATTTCCCTGATTTTTCCTCCCTTGTTGACATTAGGCTTTTATTAGTGTGGAAGGAAAACACCTTTTTTCCCTTTTTCTCTTTTCATTTTCTATAAAAAATAACTTGATAAATCTTTGAGAACTCAAATCTGACTTTTTAATTTTTTCCTTGGTCTAAAATTAAACCTAAAGAAAAAATCCTTTTTTCTTTTTTCTTAACCATTGGGGTGGTACAAAAATTTTAATTTTTTGAAATTTCATTTTTGTTTTCTTTCAATAAAAAGTTTTGTGTTTCTTCAAAAAAAAAAAATATATTCCTTCCATAATTAAAAATAAAGGTCTGTTTTTTGGTTGAACAATAGGGTGGTATAAAAAATTTTTTTTTTAGTTCCTTGAATAGTTTTATTTTTTTTGAATTTGCTTGTATCTAATTAAATAAAATGGCGGTGTATTATAAAATAAAATATTTACTTCTTGAAGAGGTTGAATATGAAATGAGGATAAGGCAGGTTCCCCCTTCAAAAAAGAAAAATGTCGCTGAAAAAAAGGAAATGTTGGCCATGCTTATGGATACTTTTGACCCAAAAAATATTTTGGATCACGAATTTGATTTTGAAAAAGAAAAAGTAATTATTTCCAAAGCAGTGGACAAGATTTCTGAAATGATTTCAGAATTTGAAGGAGACATGTCGGATTCTCAATTCAAACGTATATTCACTAAACTTCGTCATTATACTGACCGTGCCAAAAGAATGATGACGGAGGCAGATAAACCTGAACAAGAGGAATATCGAGTAGATAAACTGAATGATTTAATTAGCTTAAGTGCTGATTTACATAGAAAATCTCAAAGTATAAATGTTTCTACTTTTGATATGCCTGATCAGTCACTAAATACCTCTCAATTCAATAATACTTCATGTAATCACGCCTGTAGTAGTCAAAATACTAAATCATATAATATTCATAAATTAGGAATTACATTTGATGGTGAAAATACCAGTGTTCACAATTTTTTACAAAGACTGAACGAAATTTGTTTATCTAGGAAAATACCTGATAGTGAACTTTATAATTCGTCTGTTGAGCTTTTTACTAACAGCGCCCTCTATTGGTATAGAAGTATTAAAAGTTCAGTATCTTGTTGGCAAGACTTAGTTGTGTTACTAAAAAGAGATTTTCTCCCTTTAAATTACGAAAGTAGATTACTCGACCAGATTAAAAACAGAAAGCAGGGTAAAAATGAACCTGTAAATATTTTTATAGCTGTTATGTTGTCACTTTTTGACAAGTTATCGAATAATCTATCCGAATCTGATAAACTAAATTATATCAGAAGTAATTTACAACCCTACTATGTCAGGCAACTATCTATTATAGAAATTAAAAGTATAACTCAACTTTCAGAACTTTGCCGACGTATCAATGAAGCCTATCTCTGCATAAAAAGTCCAACAGCCCAAAATAAAGATATTCCCGAACCTGAGTTATCGTGTATTGAAAAACCGTCAAATGTTAAGTCCAACCATAATATCTGTGTAAGTTGTCAAAATACACACAATGTTTGTCAAGTTTCTTCTCCCGCACCCAAGCAAATTCAAACAAATTATAGAATAATTTGTTGGAACTGTGGAATAAAAGGTCATGCTTATCCATCATGCAAAAAAGAGCGTAAGAAATTTTGTATGGGATGTGGTAAGCCTGACTTTACAAAACCCACATGTCCCAAATGTTCAAAAAACTAGAAAGGGTGATTTTTAGTAATAAAGAACAGAAATCAAAACAAGCCCCTAATTTTGAACATTCCCTTGATTTTTATAAAAATAAAAATTCAAATTTCCCTGAAAATAAAAATTATCTTCCATATTACAAGGAAACATCTCAAAATCCTAGTGGTTTTTTATCTCAGAAGAATACCTTATCTCAAGATTTCAAAAAATCTTTATCTCAAAATTTATCTCAAAATTTCAATAAAATATCTCAAAATGTATCTCAAAAGAAAAATACCTTTCTAAATAAAGAAAACTTTATTATTAAACGTAACTCAGATGAGTGGTTAAATTGGTTAAAAAATGTAAAAGATTTTTTTAAAAATAATCCTATCGAATCTCTGCCAATTTTAGTAGATGTCCCTAGAGATAATCGCCCTTACATAAATATCTCAATTTTCTCTGATAATTATCAAGCACTTTTAGATAGCGGTTCTAATTCAAGTATTTTAGGCAAAAATTGCTTAAAAATTATAAATAAATTTAAAATTAAGTTGCATAAAATGCCTAATAAATTTGTTGTTACAGCAGATGGCTCAAAGCAAAGTATTTTAGGTTATGTATATTTACCCCTTAAAATAGATGGTCAATGTAAAGTATTTCAATTTCTTTTGGTTCCTAACATTAGCCATGACGTTATTTTGGGTGCAGATTTCCACAGATTATTTCATATTAATGTTAATTATAGTAACTCAAAGTGGAATGTAAATAGTGACATGGTAAATGTGTGTACAGCCAACGCAGAAAACATAGTACAGTCAACAGAGAATTCTGATGAAAATAAAAATTTAGAATGTTTAAGTAAATTAACTTTTAAAGAAAGACAAATTGCTGAACAAGTTATTGAATCATTTTCTGCGATAGCTGGTACAGATGAACGCCTAGGGCGCACTAATAAATATGTGCACAGCATTGAAACCAATGGCCCTACATTTAAAGTTAGACAGTATCCCTTTTCACCCTATATGCTGCAACATTTAAATACTGAATTAGACAAAATGTTAAAAATGGATGTAGTTGAACCGTCTACATCACCCTATAATTCTAGGGTCTTTTTAATTAAAAAGCGTAATGGCGATTATCGTTTTGTTTTTGATGGCAGAGATTTGAATAAGATTACAATTCCTAATAGATATCCATTACAGAATGTTGATCGTATTTTAAAAACACTAAAGAGAAAACCCAAGTTTATGAGCTCTATAGACCTTAAGTCGGCTTTTTGGCAAATAGCCCTGGATGAACATTCCATGGATAAATGTGCTTTTACTGTCCCTGGCCGTGGTCAATTTAGGTTCAAGGTTCTCCCATTTGGGCTCTCAAATGCAGCGCAAACGATGCAATCTTTAATGGACAAGATCTTTGGAAGTGCTCTAGAGCCCTATATTTTTGTATATCTAGACGATATAATAATCGTGTCTGAAACTTTTGAGCAACATATTGAGTTATTAAAAACAGTTCTTGAAAGATTAAGAGATGCAAATTTAACTATTAATTTAAATAAATGTTGTTTCTTTAGAAATAAACTTAACTATCTCGGTTTCATTCTTGATTCTGAAGGTCTACGTTGTGATCCCAGCAAGATTACAGCTATGCTTAACTATCCTTTACCTCGTACCTTCACAGAAATTAAACGTTTTGTAGGATTAACTTCATATTATCGACGTTTTGTCAAAGACTTTTCAGGTTTAATATCTCCCTTAAATGATCTTATTAAAGGACATAAAAAAGGACAAAAAATAACTATGACTGAAAAAGGCAAAGCCGCCTTTGAAAAGTTAAAGGAATGTTTAGTAACAGCTCCGGTTTTAGTTACACCAGATTTTAACCTTAGCTTTATTATTCAATCCGACAGCTCGGACATAGCCGTAGCTTCATGTCTTTTACAAAAGCAAGAGGGCGTTGATAAAGTAATATGCTACGCTAGTCGAAGTCTTTCTGATAGAGAAAGGCGTGTATATACTACAACCGAAAAAGAACTTTGTGCAATAATTTTTGGTTTTGAAACATTTAGGGGATATATTGAAGCTTGTCCTTACCCTATTCAAGTTATCACGGATCATAAAAGTTTGTTATGGATTAATAACATGAAGGATCCAGTAGGTAGACTTTGTAGATGGGCTATGAAGCTTAGGCAACATAACTTTGAAGTTGTGCACAGGCCCGGTCATTTAAATATTTTACCCGATAGCCTTACACGTACTAATAATGCTGAAAGCAAAAAATCCGATCAGTTCATTGAAGTTTTATCTAATAAAAATAACAAAAACGTTGCTAATGTGAAACATCCTAATAAAAATTTAAATGAGATCACATCTAATAAACCCTTGGTTAACGAAGAGCCTTTGCAAAATGCATTTCCTTATATTTGTGAAAATCCAGATTTCGCAGGCATTAAAAGTGCTTTTGTTACCAATGAGCTTATAACTGCGTCAGAAAGTGACATTGAAAATATAACTTCTGATAATTTTGAACAAAAATTCCTGAAATTATCTAGTTCCTATAAAATAAATAGACTTAAACCTTGTAATGTGGAAAATAAAATTTCCCCGGAGACAAAATGTCTTGATAAAAACGTATTGTTTCATGTCGATGTTGTCGATAATATAAACTCATTAAAAATTAATGAAGATAATTTAGACACTTGGTATATTAATCTTAGAGAAAAAATTAAGCAAAATCCTGAGAAATATCAACTATTTATGATAGGTGAAAATAACTTAATTTATAAATTCGTTTCAAAAAATACAATTTTACCCGCTAATATTTCTGAATGGAAATTATTAGTACCTTTAGCGCAAAGAGATAATGTCTTAAATTTTTGTCACTCAACTCCATTGGCTGGACATTTTGGTTTTTATAAAACATATAATAGAGTTGTAGAGGAATTTTATTGGCCAAAAATGAGAAAACTGATACTTAAATTTGTCAAAGCTTGTGAAACTTGTCAGTCACAAAAGATGCCTAACTACACTAAATTTGGCAAGATGGGACAACAAAAGAAAATAGAGTTCCCATTTGAAACAATTTGCATAGATTTATGTGGACCATATGTAACCAGTTCTCAAGGACATAAATATCTTCTAGTAATATCTGATTATTTTTCAAAATTTGTTTTAACAAAACCATTGCGTAATGCTACTGGTAATAGTGTTGCAAAATTCCTAGAAAACAATGTATTTTTAATGTTTGGTTGTCCTTCAACTATTATTTGCGATAACGGTACTACCTTTACCTGTAATGAATTCAGAAATTTAGCTAAAAAATATAAAACCAGAATTTTTTTCTTACCCCGTTACTACCCAGAAAATAACCAGGTAGAACGCGTAAATAAAACAATTGGCACTTGCATTAGAAGTTTTGTAGGATCCAATCATAAAAGTTGGGACAAAGAGATTGTACGTATAACATTTGCTTTAAATAATAGTGTTCACCAAATTACCAATTTCACCCCTTCTCACTTGGTATTTGGCAGAAAAATCCCAATCTCAGGGGACTTTTATAAAACTTTTGATGTATCTCAAGATTTTAATCCGACTGATTTATCTAGGAAAAAATATGGCGAAGAAATGGATAAACTAAAAGAATTATTTAAAGTTGTCCAGAAAAAACTTTCTTTGGCATATGAAAAATATTCCAAACAATATAATCTTAGAAAACGGGATGTAGAATTCAAAGTTAATGACCTTGTTTGGAAACGAAATCGTATTTTATCTGATGCCTCAAAAAATATTTCTTCAAAACTTTGTCCAAAGTATGTGTTATGTAGAATAACCAAGAAAGTTTCTAGAACAGTGTATGAATTAAAAAATGTTACTTCAAATACTGTAGGAAATTACCATGTCAGAGATATGAAACAATACGTAGAATACATCCCTGATATTGACAATACCCCTATTGATCAAATTCCATAGAATTTTTTTTTTTTTTTTTTTTAATATTACCTCAATTACCTTACCTTACCTTATTCAAAAGAAAAAAAAATACCTTTTGAAAACTATCTAAATTTTTCCCCCAAAAGAAAATAATATCTTTAGAGTATAAACTCGACTACCTTTCTTACCTTAATATGCGCATATTAAAATAAAATCTTACCCTACCCATTAAATGGATTACCTCAAATAAAGTTTTAAACTTTTATTTTTATCTGTTTCTTAGATTTTTTATCTGATTAACTTTGGTTGAACACTGTTTAATCAATCCCTAATATAATTTTACCCCGGTAATAAATTATTTGAAAAAAATTACCTAAATTTACCTTGAAATTTTGTACATTTTGTAGGAAATTTTTTACATGCCTTTGATTTAAAAATTTCTTACATTTGTTTTGTCCTTGCCTAACAATAATATTTAAACAATAAAGACCTTTTACCGATTTAGACCTTTTACCCGATTTTGACCTTACCAAATTTTGACCCTAAAGATAGGCGCTGGGTTTGCGAAAATGACCACCTTATTGTTTGAACAAAATATGTTAGACTAGAAAAAAAAAAAAAAAAATTAAACTATTTCCTTTCCCTGTACTGTTAAAAAACTTATGATAGCTTAATAGAGCCATAATCAGCTATAGCTTGTATATTGTCCCTAACATGACTCATTTATAAATATATATAAGTAGTATATATTTATAAAATATAAAATCCGGATTTGACTTTGTAGATATTAGTTTTTTTGAGCGATCCATTCAATGAAAAGAATATATCGTTGCATAGCTTAAGTTTAATACATTCTTTAGTATTAGTATTACATGAAGGTACCCTATACATACATTATTTAGCTGAGAAAGAAGCTGCCATGTAATAAAACTGCTCGAGACACGAGTGTGTATTGAATTTGACTATATATTTTTTTTTAGAGATTGAGTTTTCTAATTAGAATTCTTTTCTTATAATTTAACTATTTATTTAGTTATATGACATTGTATATACGAGGGCATTGTGTATACGAGGGCCATTAATTAGGTGGTTAAGAATTTTTTGATTAGAGATTTTTTTTTTTTTTAAGGATGAGGATGTTAGTCTTTACAATTGGTTTATTTTTTTTTCTTTTCCTTGTTTTCTTCGATTTTCTCGACGTTCCCTTTTTGGAAAAAATTTTTTTTTTTCTTGTCTTCTAAAAAAAAAAAAAAAAATTTTTTCTTACCTACATAGGGGGGAATTTGTAACGATTAAAAAGACCTCTCGTTCTTTTTACTCATTACAAAGGTATTTTATCGATTTATTGAATTAATTTATTTACTTAAGTTAGGCAACTAAGGATACCAAAACCTGTTTTATTGGTTGCATAACCTATTTTTAATTTTTCGGTAGGAATATTGATTTTTGTTGGTTGGCAACACTGGTCACTATCTATACTTACGGGCATGTCAGCCTTTTGTGATTCTTCGTGAATAATCTAATTTTAATGGAACCATCCATTATAATTTTAGTTAAATATGTTAACAAACATTAAGCACTAAGTGTTGTGGATATTCTCCGATAAATATCTTCATCAATTCATTCTCGATGGTGAGTAAAACAGATTTCTACTTCGTGTGTTTACGAGTCACATGAGACATATTTTTAATTTTCATTTTTACTTGTTTTAGTTTTCGTTTAGAAGATCAAATCAATACTAAATATTATCTAAGGGCTTCAGTTACCAAACTGGGTAAGCTTTCAGTTTATTTTTACGTAAATTATACTTTTTATAACCTAACTTTTATAAAATTCTAATTTGTATTTTCTCTATTTCTATAGAGCTCTTTCTCCCTATCTTCCCTTCACCTTTATTCGTTTATGGTCGGACCTTCTTCGTCTAAGAATCTCCGTCTGGGCCTCATCCTGGAAGTTGTTAACCAACATCTCTAGTTCCTGTTTGTTTTTCTGGAGTAATCTAGAACTATAGAGTCTTGTGTTGTTCGCATAGCTTCATGCAGCTATCAGAGGACCCTACGCAGGTTTATGCACTGAAGTAATGTTCCTGTACCTTTCCGACCACCTACACGTCATCCACATCTGGAAGAAACCAGCTAAGTACCACTTCTAATAAAGGACATGATCATGACATTTTTTATTACCTATAAAGTTTCTTTAATAATGTTTTATACATCTCCCTCTGAGGTGTAATAGCTATTTTGATAACATAAATTTTACAAACTCTTTTGTAAACCAGGTTACTAGTAACGCGGTGTGACAATATGTCACTATAATCAATTTATTGTGTAAATGTACAGAAATATTCTAGTCGAGGAAATATTTATAATGAATATGATTTTTTATTTTTTAATTAAAAGATCTCTATCTCAATTTTGCCTTTCAATATAATTAATTATTTTCAGGTTTTTATAATATAAATAATTAACATCTAAAACCAAGTCCGAACAATATTTTACATAAAAGCTTAATTTAAATAAATTTAGCTTGGACTTGTTGGCGCCCTTAACCGGAAAACCTATAAATAATTATTTTTTATTCATATTTGTAGTGTGTACCAAACAACTCACAAAATAGAGAGATTAAGTTCCCCCCCCCAGGTGCTCTCCGAACTGTGGCATAAACCACACTGGGTGTCGTAGCCTATTTTTATTTTTTTTATTAATTTAGGAACATAAAAATAGCAAGCAGTACGAAAGTATGCTCACACCAGAAATGTAAAGGGTTGTGTCTCTTTTTAGTAGTATGTAGGTTTCAAAATTAAAAGAATATTACGTTTTAAGTAACCTGATTTTTTTAAGTAGAAAAAAACATACGACTTTTGTAGTAATCGTCTAACATATCTATACCGGGTGCCACAAAATAGTGGTACACCCCTATAACTTTTTTGTTTATTAACGTATCAGAATGAAATTTGGAGGATATAAATAATTGAATAAACTGCATTTTTTGACATTGTAAACAATATTCTGTCACTTCCGGTTTCGCCGGAAACGACCTCAGCTTTTGATTTTTAAATAGAACACCCTGTATATTTTTACATATTCTGATTCAAAATTGAATTCTGAGTACAACCATGTATAATTTGTCAATTTTTGACAGAAAATGTCATATTTTAATTAAATTTTAATTTTAAATCTAGTTAGCTTTGAAATATGCAAATTTAAATTAATAATTTCTGATTGTATTTAATAATTTTAACAATTTAACGTATTATTAATTATTTAAAGTACCTAATAACTACTCATATCAACGATCGTTTTTTGTTTTTTATTAGAAATTCTAAGGTAACTAAGTTTTATGTTCAAAAAATAAATATCATTAAAATACAGAAAAATGCTGCTTTTATAAATGTCCTGTTTTTGTTTAATGTTATATTTTTTTGAAATTTGACTTAAAAAATATTAACACTTAAAACAAAAACAATAACTTACTAAAAAATTGTTTTATTGTTGATTTTTATTTTTTATTTATTTTTAATAGTAATTTTTTGCCAATAAATTTTGATTGAAATACAATGATATGGGTACCAATCTTTTAAGAAAAAAATATCTAATTTAATGGTACTATGGTACCAGTACCTTCCAATTTAAAAAAATTGAGTTTTATTGAAAAAAATGTTTTGCCTAGTTTTAAAGAGCTCCAAATTGGTTAATAAAATAAAACGTTGTTTCATATTTTTCCTAAGATAAGGACTACGCCAAGAATAAGTTTGCATATTTCAAAGCTAACTAGATTTAAAATTAAAACTTAATTGAAAAATGACATGTTCTGTGAAAAATTTACAAATTATACATGGTTGTACTCAGAATCCAATTTTGAATCAAAATATGTATTAATATACAGGGTGTTCCATTTAAAAAATCAAAAGTTGAGTTCGTTTCCGGAGAAACCGGAAGTGACAGAATATTGTTTACAATGTCAAAAAATGCAGTTTATTCAATTATTTATATCCTCCAAATTTCATTCTGATACGTTAATAAACCAAAAATTTATAGGGGTGTACCACTATTTTGTGGCACCCGGTATAGTAATAACCCGAAAATAATATCTGTTTTGTAGTTTATTGTTCTGTGAAACAAAAAAGTAGACTGTGTGAAATTTAAATATATTCTGCAAAACGTATATAATTTGTAATATGTTCTTTCTTTTATTTCTGGTTATTGTTTTATATTACAATAATACAAGAATGTGGTTTTTCTTGGAATCTGGTTTTTGTATGCAATGAATCTTTGTTTTCAAGTTCAATGTTGCATATACAAATCTACTACATTCTTCTGTTTACGAAGAAGAAGAAGCAACTTCTAGTGCGACATACATTTGTTTTTAAATTTATATTTATCTAGGAAAGCAAAGGTTAAAAAAGAGTTGAGATATCGACTTCAAATTTGGAACACTTAAATAATATAACTCAGGCTATAGTTGATATTTTACATCGGCACTTAGTGCTACTAAGAGTGCCGATGTATTGAAATCTTCGCCGAGAAGTCAAAATCTTTGACCACGTTTTTTTCACATTTCTCGACGTTTTAGACCATTCTAAATCAGTAAAAAAATATTTTGTGTCCGTCTGTCTGTCTGTCTGGGTGTAAACTTTCTAACTCCATTTCCACATGAGATATCGACTTGCGGTTTTTTGCATATTGTTTCTTATCGTATTCCGAAGAGCTGATTAGATTTTGGGGTAAACGATTGGGGGTAAGGGGGTAAAAATAGGGTAAGACTCCTATTTTTAGCGTTTTTTGTTTATAATTAAGGCAATTATTATTGTATTTGGGTAATTTAGCACTTAGATAAAAGATAATTTTAAATTGGTCAAAAAATGCTATAAACAACGTTTTCCTAAAACGCATTGTTTTCGATATATTGGCGTTTAAAGCAGTGAAAGTTTTTTTTAGCATATCTCACATATTTATAACCCGATTTAAAAAAAATATATTTTAAATAAAAGCTCTTTTTAAGCCATAAAAAATGTTATATACAGTTTTTTGCTATAATATAATGTTTTAAAGATACAGAATTTAAAATCAAACAAAACACCTAGTTTGAAATTTGCAAACTAGATGGTTCTAGTGTACAATAGTGCCGATGTTTTGACAGGGTGCTTGCAACGTCTCATCTAGTTTATTGTTTAAGACATTTTTTTAAGGGAATATGTGAATTGTTCTCAATTTTTTTTAAAATAAATTAAACAATTTGTTGGAAAATGATTAATTTTATCATGCACAAATCTAAAATATGCTTTTAAACTAATTTTAAATAATATAAATAAAAATTTATAACAATTTTGTTGCTGTTTTACTTAGAAGGTATTTGATACAATAGATGTAACAACAGGTATTGATTATACCTATGTCTTTAATAGAAACCGTGATTATAACCACATACAAGTTATGTTCTATTAACTATCTTGTATGTAAATGATAGCCAAACAAATAAATTCCACCGTTGTATTAAATGACATACTGGACAAAGACAAAACTCTGATCAGTCACTGAATTATTACCTACACGGATAAAACTTAAAAAAAACATAATTTAAAAAAAAATCAATTCTTTTTTTCGTTTTTCTCAAAGAGAGAAAAAAAGTTTTTTTCTTGAATTTTTTTTAAACATTTTTCATTTTCTGCAAAAATAAAAAATAAATAAATTTTTCTACGATATAATAGACAAGTTAACATTTCTGCAAAAACAAATGAAGTTTTCAGACTTCAAAATAACCTATTTCTTAGTATTTTACTTTTCTGCTCGTTACCATGACATCAAGCAGAAAAGGTTTTTTTTTCGCGCGAACAGTGTAGGCAACCGGCATGTTAATCGTAAAACATTTGTCAGTTATATGCGACGAGATGTTGGTCCGCCATTTTTTTAATAAAAAATTATTATTTATTTTGAAACAAATCTCAATTTCGTTGCTAAATATTTGTGTGCTATGTATTTGTTCCAAAATGATCAAAATTTGCGTTACGTAATACTTGAACGTTCCCTTGAGGTCCCGGCCACATTTTTTTATTTTTTTTAATTTTTTTTTGCGTTTTAAATAACTCATACATATTAACGGATTTTTATTAAACTGATTTATGGAAGTCAAAATATTGTGTTTTATTATTATGAATATATTATATAAAATAAAATTTATTATATAATTAAAGTATAAGGTCAATTAAACTGGATCTGTCAAATTATAGAATAGAAATTAGATTATCAAATAATTTATTATTAATAATTAATTATAATTAATAATATTGGTTATATTTTTTAAATTAATAATGTGGTTTATAAAACTTGTTTTATTTTACAAATTTTTCCTTGAAAATACGTACTATATTTTTCCTAGGACCTAGTTAGTATTTAGTGCGTATTACCCATTCGTCGTATGACAACGGATGGGAAGTGACGATCAGCTGATTTCACATATCTGTTGTCAGAAAATTCGAAATAGTCAAACACATAATCTCAAATTGACAACCTAATTTTAAGATAAATTTTGCGTTTTTTTGATGTTTAGGAGTTAGGTCGTAGGAAAAATAGTATACGCACCTCGACGCAAACCATTTCAGCTCACTCTCATGCACTAAAACCTAGGTTCTCATACTCGGTGCGTAATATACTATTTCACTAGGCAAGACTCTCCGTCCTCAAATTCTGCGGTGCATCTGTTATGACTAGGGCATGTAAGTGGACTAGAAATTTGGTAAAAAACAGATACGAGTTATTACAAAAAACCATCAGAATACAAAATATGCGAAAACATGGTCGGGCCTTTTTGACTGAGAAGGGTTTTTTTAAGTATCGGACATTTTTTAAAAACTTGGAGCACTCTAATGTAGCGTAAAATTCTTTTTTCACATTTTTCACTATTTTATTTGTAATCAGCGGTGCAAAAAATAGGTATATGCAAAAAATCAGAAATGTGTCACTTTTTTTTGTGGGACTAATTAAAATGTATTTTATTAATTGCTGTAAATTATAGGATACTACTTTTATTATAGTTCTAAAAGACCGACTGGTTGCTGGAAAAAGGAAGAACTGCACTCAGACAACTTGTAGGGGTCCTCACGGGCTAAGGAAGCACCTGGCAACAATGCGATTTCTAGAGAGTCCGCTATGCCCAGAGTGCGGAGAGGATGAAACATCCTCTCATTACTTAGCCGAGTGTGTCAGATACGACAGGATCAGGTTCCAAGTCTTTGAAACTCAAAGACTCAACCAAGAGGAACTAAGAGATCTTCCCTGGGCCAATATCCTGACCTTTATTGAAAGGACGGGCAGATTCAAGGAGGACTCAAATTAGTAAATGGCTGGGATTGCCTGGGGTGACGATAAGGGCCAGAAATGGCCTAGTTGTCCGGCTTTGGCCAACCCAAAAATTTACTACTACTACTACTACTACTACTACTAATACTATTATAGTTCTAAAAACGCTTATCTGTTTGTTTTTAACTGTATATATTTAAACATTTTAAAAGTGTCAAAACAGAAATTGTTAAAATACCGTAAAATTGCACTAATTTTTTCCGTAAAAATTAAAATTTAATCGGTCTAGTTAGCTTTGTTTTCGATTTTTAGTTATGATTATACTTTTTAAACACCAACTTATAATTTGGCTTTACTTTTACTTTATGTTGGTTTCCTCGTATATTTATAAAGATTAAAAAGCTTTGGTTTAATAAAAATTGAACAATTTTTATTATTTCTTTTACTGAGACTTGTCCAAAAATATATTTACAAAATGAAAGTGTGATACAAATTTATAAAATTTTAACATTTTTACGTAAGATTTACTGTTATATGTCGGTGTTCCTAAACGAATAAGTCAACAGTTGCTCAGTAGGTACTACCTACTAGTACTTTTAATGTTTATATTTTAAAAGGTACATTTATTTTCTCGTCACGAAGGTGCGTTTTTCCGGTTAACTACAAAAAATAAACACCATCTTTTACTTTTATGTGTAAAGTGGTTTTTGTTTCTATTTTACACGGAAAAAAATCGAGAGTTTAAAAAGGAGAACATGTGAAAATTAGATTTTGAGCACAGTACATATAAGTACCTACCTACATATTTATAAAATTATAATTCATACATCATATTAAATATGATACCTAAATACACTGCCCAGTAAAAGAGCTTTCCCATTTTTCACCTCCGCCCGTAAAATAGATTTTTTATTATCAGATTCACTTTCAGCAACCATAAAAACCTTAATATACCAATTTTTACGAAAACTACCCTCTGCCCCTTTAGGGGTAAAGTTAGAATTTTTTTATAATCAGATTCACTTTCAAAAACCTTAAAAACCCCAATATGACAATTTTCACGAAAACTACCACCCACTCCTCAGGGGGTGGATTTAGAAAAATTTTATTCTCAGATTTACTTTCAGCAACCTCAAAAACCCCAATACACCAGTTTTCACGAAAACTACCCCCACCCCTCAGGGGGTGATATTAGACAAAAAGTATTATCAGATTCATATTCGTCGACCTCAAAAACCCCTATATACCAATTTTGAAGAAAATATTAATAATATTGAACCCCCTCGGGGGTGGAATTAGAAAAGTTTTTTTATCAGATTCAATTTCAGTAACCTTGAAAACCCAAATATAGCAATTTTCAAATTTTTCCCCATTTGCCCCCTTGCCGCAACACAATGTTTACCAAAAACAATCTCGGGCGAGAACTTTTGGTAACATACCTGTCGGCCAAATTTCAAGTCTCTAGCTATTAATGGTGCATTGTAAATTATGCACTGATGACCAGTAGTCTGCGAATTTCCAATCCTCGCATAGGCGCCGCATCTACACTAGCGTCGAGGCGAGGTTTTAAATATTTACATTTTTATTTCTTTTTATCTTGATTTTTTTAATGATTCCATTTAAACGAGTAAGGTGGAAAAAAGTTATCAACAAATAAAAATTACAAAATTTCGTATTCTTAAAAGATAAAAATCGAATGTTATTTTTTTCTTTGAAAAATACCGATATATATATATATATATATATATATATATATATATATATATATATATATATATATATATACCGATATATACCTATATATATATATATATATATATATATATATATATATATATATATATATATATGTATATATATATATATATACGTATGTATAATTAATATTGTTGTGGGTAACAAATTAGTCGTCAAATAATATTTCGATTTATAAAAATTTCCCTCATAATTCGGCAAAATTATTCCGTAAGCCTATGTTTCTGTGTTTATTTTCAACGTTGATGAGTCATAACTGAGTTATGCGCATATTTACTCAAGACTCAAATATGGTATCCTCCTGTGGGCCTCTCCTCTAATACAGAGGATGTTTTCCTTGCTCAGAAACGAATCGTTAGAAATATGGCGGGCGCAAAGTATAATCACCCGTGCAAGGAACTGTTCCAAAGGTATAAAATACTACCACTACCATGTATTCTAATATTAGAGCTTTTATCATATATTTATATGAACCAATCTACCTTTGTAAATAACAATTCAGTTCATTCTTATAATACCAAAGGTTCTAATAAATTTCACATTCCTTACCGCAGGTTAAAAATTACTTACTACAAATCACCTTTCATAAGAGGTATAAAATTATTTAATGAGATTCCTCAAAACATAAAAAAGTTAAAAAATATTCATATGTTTAAAAAAGCTATAACTAAACATCTTCTTGATAAATGCTTTTATCACATTAATGAATTTAACTGGCCAAACACGGAGTAGTGATAGCGATTGATTGACACAACTATAACTATATACATATTTCTAAAGTAATTGACATGTTCTACAACAAATGTTAATGGAATGCAAATAAATTATTATTATTATTATTATTATTATTATTATTATTATTATTATTATTATTATTATAGTTTACGCCGAATACTGCTGATGACACCACACACCGTGTGAATAAATCGTCGTATCAGAACAACAAGGTTTTAACTGACATTGTGAGATTGCAGTAACTGTCAGTATATTTTGTATGTTAAATTTAAAATGCTTTAACTTAGAAATTTAAATTTTGTACAAATAACGAAAATAATGCAATCCATAGGGAACTTTCAAGTATTACGTTACGCAAATTTTGATCATTTTGACCTTTTAGTGAAAATAATATGTATTTTATAGTACACTGAAGAAATATATCTATTTGAGGCAAATGAATAGATTTCTTTTGGCATTTTTGTTTCAAGGGCAAAGGAAATTAATTTTAGTAAAAATTCTCTTTTCGTCGAAAGAAGTTCTTGCCAATAACTTCTTCGTATAAATAAATATATTCTCTTGCCGACTCGATTTTTCGAGAAGGAGCATGATATTTGAAACAACCTACTCAGTATTCGATCACAGCGCGAAGTTCTCTTACATCAAAGCCATGGTTGTTACTTCATACAAAATTATATTACTTTAATCCAAAAGAAAATGAGAAGCGGCTTTGCGCTTTGTATCTTTAAAAATTGTTAATATTTGCTCATTTGCTTTAGTTCTTGGTTGTCCAAAGAAACCTAATAGTAGTACCGAAAACAAAGAGCTTACTCGAAATACTAATAGGTTTTCATTATTCCTAAGTAATAAATAAATAGAATAAGAACATTTACGATAGGAAAAATATTCTTTAGTACTTATAAGACATAAATAATAAAAAGATTTATGTACAATAAATATGCAAAGCGAGCGTTTATGTTGATTGATACACGAAGAAGTAAAACCAGCAGGCGAGAACTTCGATGTCTTGAATATATTTTTAGACACTCGATTCCATTGTCGGATTCCAGAAAAAATAAAAAAAGCGTAAAGCAAAAGGCATCCATAACATTGAACATAATAATGGAACTATGCATAGTTCCATTATGTTTTCTTTGGCTTCGCCTTTTTTAAGTAAATGGTGAGAAAAGCACAATGTTTCTCTTGTGTTTCTGTCAAAATAGGCGTTAAAAAGATAGACAATATGGTGTTAAAAACATCTGGTTTGTAAAGACGAAAGAAAATATATTTAATGAACTAATTTTGCTGTGAGAGATCAAAAACTTTGGATAAGGAATAAAAGTTCAAATTTAAAGGCATTCGCTCAAAGCGTTGTCGAGTAATTTTTTTTGCGGAAATCAAATAATACAAAATTGTCCATTATTTTATTAATGAAAAAGAATCAGTTTACGAGTGGTAGTTATAAATTTTTAGTGTTATTTCTTAGGCTTTCAATGAATTATTTATTTATGCATACCGGGTGTCTCAACTCTTTTTACCCAGCGATTTTCTCGTAAACTAAAAGAGATAATCAAGTTATCAGAAAACCATTTTAAATAAGACAACTTAAACTATCTTTTAGCATATATTTGATACTTTCTGCTCTTGGGGTATGGAAAGGGGGGTCGTGTGATACATCATTTTAAAGCTTATAAAATTCTCCATTAACTATATATTTTTTAATTTTTTTTAACATTTTTTTTTTTGGGTTTAAAAACCTATTTTAAACCCAAGTGGGTATTTTTGTCAAAATTTCTTTAAAAAATCAAACAATTTTTTAAAAATGACTAATTTTATGATGAAAAAACGTAACTTATACTTCTAAAGTAATTTTAATTGACTAACTAAAAATTTACAAAAAAAAAAAACTTAAAAAATCGCATTTTTTAGCACAAACAATTAAAAAAATCAAAACCTTAAAAAGTTACTTTAGAAATCCAACAGAGAATTTTATTTGCTTTAAAATGAAGTATCACACGACCCCCCTTTTCATTTAAAAAAAATCCTCCCTATGTAAGTTTAAGTTTATTTCTTCAATCATCAATACCTATTTATTGATTGCTACTGTGTGAATCGCTTTAGGCTTAACCTTGCATGCGCATTTGTGTTTTCAGTTATTTCTTTTAAACGATTTGTATGTCCGGTTCTTCTATCAGTATTTTGCAATAAAATGCTTCTTCCCTGCGTAGACCAAACATCGTAGTCTATTATAATCATTTAGTTATGTGAGATATTACATAAGTAGAAAAACTAACCATCGAAGCCAGGGCGAAATGGATTCATTTTGAATGGTACATAATATCACTTGATGGATGTCAACCACACAATGTTTTAGGTAGAACATTACGATAGCAATAAAAAATCAGAATATAATTTTTTTCACCACCAGCCTAAAAGCATATCTTTATTACTGTTCTTTTCATTGGTAGAAATATTATTTCTAGTCCAAACCTATGACGTCAAAGGTTCTAAAAATAATGAAATGGTTAATAATGAATTTTTATTCAGGTGTTTTGGCATCTGACGTTTCACATAATTATTAAATCACATTGCTATTTACAAGTATCTTTAGGCACCATATTTATTTATTGCATGATAAATTAAAAAATATTGACTAAATTAGTACCTATAAAACATGTTTTACAAAAAACACTTCGAAAAGTGAAAATCATTAGTCCATCATATTCAACCATAGATTGTACAACCCATAGATTACCGTAAAGATTATAGATTACTAGAGGTACAACCCCCATATATAAGATATTAGATATTCAACTCGTAAAACGACAATGTTTTATAGGTTGCATATGCCTCCAAGGCTCCAAGCCTTGCGCAATTTGCACAGCACAAATAATCTGGTCTTTTGTTGATATAACCTTAAAATAAAATAATTTATTTTTTAAAATGACATATTTATTATCAAAATTTAACAAAAGTAATTAGTAATTTTGTAAACTACTTATAAAAATTATAGTTAGAATAGAATAGAATAGAATAATTTATTGAATAAAAATTTTACAATTGGAGTTAGTACATAGAGTTTTTAAGTGGTTAAGTGCACCTGATTTCCTGGGAAATCGTGTCGTGCTTTATTTGAAATATAAATGTATTTGGTATGTGAATGCATTCTTAAACTATTAATTATTTGTGTGTTTTGTTTTTTTTTGCAAAATAAATTAAAATTTTGTATACTCTTTATATTAGCCGGCAAAAACATTGTATATTTTAGGACCTGTTACACTTATAAAGGTTTTAAATAAAGTCGTGGTAATCTTAGGTAAGTTAATGTTATCGTGTCTAGTATTATAATCATGCTGCGGCATCTCTCTTAACTCAGAGTTCTTATAGACAAACTTTGCTACACTAAAGGCATATAGTTGTGTAAAATTAAATACCTCACTTTCGTCGTATACTTCGTCCGTGGGTGTATTTCGTTTTCTGCTTAGAATTGTTTTTAAAATCCATTTTTTTGTTAAAATTATATTTTTTATTTGGCTGTTATATGCTCCGCCCCATATTATAATTCCATATGTTATTATCGACTCTACTAATGACTTATATGCAATTTTTAATATTTCAACTGGAAGAATTTCTTTAAGTTTGTAAAAAGTGTAAACCAATTTTTTTAATTTTTTAGTTAAGTAATCTGAGTGGTCATTCCATTTTAGGTTATGATTTATTACTAAGCCCAAATATTTTATAGATTCTGCTTTTTGAATTGATCTTTCACATAGACAGTTATCGTTTTTATTACATTTCGAATGAAATTTAAGTGTTTGGAAAATTGGTTGGGTGACAGAACTATTAGAGAAGGTTAAAAATTTAGTTTTAGTAAAGTTTAGACTAAGTAAATTACTATCTAGCCAACATTTTATTTGATATAGACCATTTTCACTATCCTTTTTTGTACAATTTCGGCAAGACATATTTATATAAGCAGGTGATGTTATTGGTATATTTATTTCTCTTTTTTTACTGTTAAATTATTATGTGTTAAAGTTTCTAAGTGTTCTGTATGAGGTGAATTTGTATCAAAGATGTGGGGTACTGTGGGGTTTGCCGGTACATTAAAATCAGTAGGCAGAGTTGTATTGAAGAGGGAAGAACTTGAAGAAAAATTAACCAAAGAGTGTAGCTTTTTCATTAAATTTTAGTAAAATAAATAAATAAATAGCTAATTAATTGTACTGGTAGTGAAAA
>OY294046.1:73833118-73858471 GCA_958510825.1 Brachypterus glaber
GACTTTTCGCAATTTACAGGCATCTTGATTAAATTACGAAAATAAAACAAGCGATTTTAGACGCGTGGTTTTTAATTTTAATTTTATCTACCTACCTAAATTATGTTTGGTCCTGCAAAAAATAGTGTATATACCTCAGGACTAAACTTGTGTTTTAGTCCCTGCATTTCTGTTTCCCTCGCTCGCTACGCTCGCTCAGGAAACACTAATGAAGCGGGACTAAAACAGCCAGTTTAGTCCCTTGTATATAAATACCTATTAAGAAGTTTATTGGTGACCTTAGATATGTTAATAACTTTTAAAAATGGTGGGTATGGTGGGTCTTTGTCCTTCAGAAAAACACGTTTTATAACTTGCCGACGTTTAATAAAAAAATTCGAAGCATAGGCAAGTTATAAAACGTGTTTTTCTGAAGAAGAAAGACCTATACCCACCAATTTAAAAGTTTTAATTTATTTTGGTTATTATTTTTAAACGTTTTTATCAACCAATCATTTAACAATATTTCTGACCACTTGTTTATTTCTGTCCAATCATATTAGAGTTATATTGGGAATTTTCTACTGTAAAAAATTCTAGTGAGAATCGCTGTAGTATTTTGTTTTTCAACAACTTTTTATAATTATTGTTATTATTTTATTTTTTAACCAAAAATACCTCAAAATATTCTTTTTATAAAATGTAATGACAGTTTTCATACAGCCTGTTCCAGAACTCGCGTACCGAAATTTAAGAGGTGATTCTACATCCAAAAATATGAAAAAAAGTTTCTATAAAGGTTGGTCCGGAAATGAGCCCTAAGGGAGCTACGGCCCTTCGAAGATGACGTATTGAATGGGGAACAAAAAAAAGCAACAATAAAATTTTAATGCTGCAGGGTGATTCTTCATTTAAAACTGAGCAAAAAAGTATTATACACCAAAACACCTAAATTTAATATTAAAGGAGTAATAGCCTTTTAAAAAGTAACGTTTTTGGTGGCACAAAATGTTACTTCCTCTTAATTGCATTTTTTTTTTTGATAACGGTTGCTCCTACAGTGTTACACTATATGATATTTTATATGTATTTTTACTCTAGAAATCTATATTTTTTTACAACAAATCCAAAAAACATACACATAGAAAAGTTTGGGGCAAAAATGTTTTAAGCCTCATATATTTTTGTCCGTCTGGGCACGCCTCTGGATAAATTAAAAAAAGAAATAACATAAACTTATTGCCCTTATTAATACTAGTATACATGCAAAAGCTCGCCGCTCTAGCTTAAACGGTACCCGAGTTATTAATTAAAAACCTTATTTTTATTACAATTTTAAAGGGCCCTAGATCCCTTAGGGCTCATTTCCGGACCAACCTTTATAGGAACTTTTTTTATATTTTTGGATCTAGAATCACCTCTAAATTTTGGCATGCCAGTTATGGATCACCCTGTATGTTAACTTTTATGAACATTCTTGCAAGCCTAGCGCAGTCAGTACTGCAGTAAGTGACTAAACTATTGACAGAACCATAATTTTGCAATTTAAAAATGGACAAAAAATGTTTTAGTTTAGCAATTGAGAATGGTATTAAATTAACCAAATCAAAGAATATGCCTGTAAAAATATTAAGATAAGTAATAAAACAATTTATATCATTTTGCGAAGAAAAGAAAATATAAAAGTAGGGTTTGACATATTATAAATCGTTAAAAAATAATCTTCTGAATTACACATGATTCTTCGAATTATCGGAAAATTCACAGTTTCTATTCAAATTTGCTGTCAAAGGAAATAATTACTCCAGGAGAATCGCCCCTGCAGGGCGCTGCCCCGGTCGTAATTATTTCCAGACAGCAAATTTTCATGAAAACAGCGAATTTTTCCCGCATAATTCTCAGCCTCTTGTGTAATTATATATGAAAATGGGCAAAATATTTAAGCAATAATGCCTTACTTAGATTAATTTATTTCGGATATCGATAATTTTTCTTTATTTCGATTGTATATTTTTTTTTAAAGGAAACGAATATCAATTAAGGTTAGCAATGATCGCATTTAAATATTATAATTGTTGATACTTTCCCTTAGTAAGGATATATAGTCTATAATAGTATAATATATAATATGTCTATAATATAGTCTATAATATATAGTCTATAATATAATATATAATGGACAATTCTCTGATTTTAACTGAGTTTAACCAAGCACTGATTTTGGAGGCATAAGTAATATGTACGTTATAGAAATAGACAACTTCCTTCAAAGAGTATCCTTCAGTTTATTTTTGACTTGTTTGTTAATGGGGTAACTTCGAAAAATAAGATAAAATAAGTTAATTAGATAATTTTAATAATTTAATTATTATAATAAAGAACTTCTAAGAATTAAATTAAATATTTCTGTATGTCTTGAATGCTTCTGAATTTTAGATACTTTTTAATTTTGATTTAAGGGAACGTTCAAGTATTACTAATGCAAATTTTAATCATTTTGGACCCCCCCCTGTAACGTTATTTTCCTATTCCATTAACATGGGCGTAACACTCCAAAATGACTGGAATTATAATAGCACCTGCTCATATAAATATGTCTTACCGAAATTGTACAATTAACTATAATTTTATAAGTAGTTTACAACATTACTAATTACTTTTGTTAATAAATATTTCATTTTAAAAAATAACCAATTTTGTTTTAAGGTTATATCAACAAAAGACCAGATTATTTGTGCTGCACAAATTGCGCAAGGCTTGGAGCAAGGCATATGCAACCTATAAAACTTTGTCGTTTCATGGGTTGAATATCTAATATCTAATATATGGGGGTTGTACCTCTAGTAATCTATAATCTTTACGGTAATCTATTGGTTGTATAATCTATGGTTAAATATGGACCAAGGATTTTCACTTTTCGAAGTGTTTTTTGTAAAACATGTTTTATAGGTACTAATTTAGTTAGTAATAAATAAATTTGGTGCCTAAAGACACTTGTAAACAGCAATGTGATTTAATAATTAAGTAAAACGTCAGATGCCAAAACAGCTGAATAAAAATTCATTATTAACCATGGTGCAATTTCATTATTTTTAGAACCTCTGACGTCATAGGTAGAGAAATAATATTTCTACCAATGAAAAGAACAGTAATAAAGATGTGCTTTTAGGCTGGTGGTGAACAAATATATTTAATTAGATAAAATTTGTAGCGGTATTGCGCTAAAAGTTGCTTTACATTTTTAATTATTTGAATCTTTCTCATAACCTAAATACGATAATTGTTAATAACAGTATTCAGAAGAAGCGTTTGCATAATTTGCACTTGGTATTCTCAAAACAAATATTGATGTTGTAAGAAAGCATAACAATATCAATGTTTTTCTGTAATAAAGACAAAGTTTTCATTACATACACATTTTTTTTTTTCAACGATTTTTTATAGACTATTTTATTTATTTTTCATATTTTTATATTTTTTTCGAATTTTTACATTACTTTACATTTTTTTTAACCTCGTACCATTCTAATAATAATAATAATAATAATAATACTTTATTTCCATAAGACGAAAGTTTAGGATAATGTCATATTTACAAAGAATAAATGTCACAAAAATATAAATAATTAAAAAAAGAAAAAAACACATTACATGTAATACATGCACCTTTAAAATAAAAAATACATATTTAAAAAAACATTAAAACTTTTTATCTAAAAATTCTTTAATAGAATAGAAACAATTTTGTTTAAAAAATGTTTTTGCTGCAGATTTAAATTGTCTGAAGCTGCCAATGTTTTTTAAGTCTTGGGGTAAATTGTTGACTAGCCTTATGGACGTCATAGTGGGTCCATTTTTAACTTGAAGGAAATTATATGCAGGGACATATAAAACATTCTCACTTCTGGTGACGTACCTATTTACCTCTCCACAAGTGAGAAATTCATGTTCATGTTTTTTAATATGTAGGACACTTTGAAGCATATATTCTACTTAATTAAGCATCCCCTAAGTCCAGGACTTTTTGTGGGCTAGTTAACGAACTAACAACTCTTCTCTCTAGAATAGGCATTTCATTTGTAAAAACTGACAAAAACGTAGCCAATATATACATTTGTCTGTCTTACTCGCACAGCTTTGTTCTAACAGAGACAACAATAACAGTTACTGGTAATTGTTATTTTTCAGGCCTGAATATACCTACTATTTGTTTACAAACAAGCCGAGATGTTGGCGATACTTTATATTAACGGTATGCGTATTCTAGAGAGAAGAGTTATTAGTCCGTTGGGGCTAGTAGTAGAGGGAACCACCGGCTTTAATTGACTTTCGAACCAATTTATAGGAAGTATCCGCTTCACTTACGCCTTCGCCAAATTTCGCTGGAATCGAACTCACGCTATTTTGGGTAGTAAACTTGTCAAGTACGACGCGGTAGTCCACTACACCAATCCTCCCTTTATTTTAAATTTCCATTTTGCTTAAGGTTGTCATTTTTTTTTTTCTGTTTTTTATATTTTGTATTTCCAAAAATTAGAAAATGTAATATTTTTTTCCAACGAGCGTGCGGAAAGATCACTCTTTCCGCACGCATATGCGTGTAGAAAAAAAGCCTTTTCCGCACGAGTAAATATTGTTTAATTTCTTACTTGTGTAGTGTTATTCTTGTTATATTTATTCATAATATTAAAAAAATGTTTAAATTTCTTACCTGTTAATTGATTTTCTTGTTGAAAAATTATAAAAATAAGATTTGTTTCGATTAATTTGATAAAAAGTATTTATAAAAAAGTAATGATTCTCTTAAACAGTATCTTTTTAATTTTGCTACCCACACTTTATCTTTAAAGCAATAAGTAGAGTTATAGACCGCACCTATTAGCTATAGGAAATTAAAAGTAAATACCTAAAGCGAGTTTCACAAATGTTAATAAATAACATTTACTTCATTCCCTTCCCAATTATAATATTTTTTTATTTCTAATTCATTTCCCTGTGAATAATTCCAAAATATTAGGGTCAGTCTTTTCATCTCTATGGGAACGTTCAAGTATTACGTAACGCTATTTTCCTATACCATTAACATGGGCGTAACACTCCAAAATGACTCCCCTAGGAGCGTTACGTAATACTTGAACGTTCCCTAATATCACAATCTTTGTTATCAATAAAATTTAAATTAACTGTAATGATATGTTCATAAAAATATAATAATTAAAGTTTTGTTAATCAATTATTAATTATAATAAATCTATTTAATCAGTATTAAATACCGCACAGAATAGAACATACAAATAACACCGGCACACAAAAAAAATTAAGTAGAATGTGCATTTGACCGGACCTACCTACGGGTACGTATTTTGGTCCGCTGAATCCGAATTCGAGGTCAGTTTTACCCCTACACCCTCGAAATTTCGAGAAAACTTCAAAAAACCGCAAAAATGATGAAAATTGGCAGTTATAATGATAAAAAAATGTTTTGGAACTAAACTAAGCGTGATTTTCATGTATTTCGATCCGCTGAATATGAATCGAAACTTTATTGAGACCACGAGCCATTTTAAATGTGAAAAAATGACACAAAACTTTCGAAAATTCCGAAAAAATATAGTTTTCATAATAAAAAAACTTCTTCTGGTCCAATTCAGATAAAATTTTATATTTTTTGATGTCTTCAATTCGCATCTTAATTTTTTTAGTCGAATCACCCTCTAAAGCTGGAAAAATTCGAAAAAATTGTAAAAATTACCATTCATAACAGAAAAAAATTGATTGAACATGATTTAATGCCTAAAATAAATACTCTATAACGTAGATATATCAAATAACTTGAAATCTGTGAAAAACACAAGACATAATTTTGGAGGGTTTGTGTGATTTTTTTACATTTAAAACGGCTCGTGGTCTCAATAAAGTTTCGATTCATATTCAGCGGATCGAAATACATGAAAATCACGCTTAGTTTAGTTCCAAAAAATTTTTTATCATTAAAACTGCCGATTTTCATCATTTTTACGGTTTTTCGAAGTTTTCTCGAAATTTCGAGGGTGTAGGGGTCAAACTGACCTCGAATTCGGATTCAGCGGACCAAAATACGTACCTCTAGGTAGGTCCGGTCAAATGCACATTCTACTTAATTTTTTTTGTGTGCCGGTGTAATTAATAGGGCAATTTAATTAATTTAATTAAATAATAAATAAATATGGTAATAACAATTTTATTATTAATTATTATAACAAAAATAATTTATTTTAAAAATTAGCTCCTAATAAAGTTTTAAAAAGTTAATTTGTAGTAACATTACATTAATTTGGCTCTGTTCGAAACGTGACAGGTCAAATGTACAGTAATTTAATATATATGTACCGCTTAGATTGCAACATTTAAAATTTTTAGTAAAGGAATACAACTCTTGGCTAAGTGAAATTGTGAAATTTTAAGGATGGTCTCAGGCGGGGCATTTTATTATTATGTTTATTATTATATTATTAAAAATAAATGACGAATAAAACAAATGATTTATTAAATAATCTTCCACAATAATTTTTGACGTATTGGAAATACATTATTTTAAGGATTACTTATTGTTATAGGAATATTAATCTTCAAGATCTGTCACTTCTTTCAAAAAGATAAAGAGGTTATCTTTATAATAGGTTTCTTCATTTATTTAAAATTATTATTGGATTATACATGTATATATTTTTTATTTATGTTATACATAAGGGACTGTCCCTATATTACGTAACGCGCCTAGGGGGGGGGGGTGAGAGAAATTGTTACAGTTTGTGACAGAGGGGAGGGGGGGGGTCTAGGTAAACGTTACGTAACGGAATTTAATAAATTTAATGTTTATGTCCTAAGCTTGGCAGATGTATTTTTATTTCAACATAAATTACTATTTAGTGGCCCATAATTCCCCTTTTCACACAAAAATTGACGAAACTATGCATATTTAAATAATATTGTAATCAGTAAAAAAAACTGTTGACATTGATATTAAAAAAAAATCTTACGGCCCTGTTCTTGCGTGATCTTGCCGATTAATCATCGGCGATGATACATTTTCGCGCGGAATGTGTACTCACAGAACACCAATGTGTGTACTATTTTGTGTACCTGTGCATAAACAATATACGTGTTATATGTGACACTCAGTGTAAAAAGAGCTACCTAGTATTTTTTCCCTGTGTGATATTGATTATAAATATTTTTTTAAAGTTTGAGTGATTTTTTCGTTTAAGTACATTAAGTGCTATATGTATTATTATAATAAATATGTATCATTTTTACACTGTCTTTTTACCGTCTTGCATTATGCGGAATTCTGTATCAAGATATGTTAGAAAAAAAATACAAATTTTTATATTGTTACGCGTTACATAGGGGGAGGGGGGGGGTGTTTTGGTATATGTGACAGTTTGTTACACAGGAGGGAGGGGGGTAATTTTTTTGAAAAATTGCGTTACGTAATATATGGACAGCCCCTAACTTCTATCACTAAAATAATCAGAGAAAGTCCATAATAAAGTTATATTTTTTTAGATATTAGGTTTCTACTGTTAGATACTATTAATAATATTTAAAGTGTCCAATATATTGGTTCTTTACAGTAAAATGTATTTAGTTTTATCAAAACTTTGCCAATATATACTTTATCATTTAAGGACCATAACCATTATGGCAATAAAAAACAATTTGTTTTCTCCCTTATAATTACAATTTGAATTTAAAAGGTTTTTTTTTGTATTTAATCCACAAATACAGTATTTCAAATAAATTTTCTTTCGGAACCGCAAAAATTCAATTCAAGAAACTATATTTCGTTTAGCAGATTTATCAATTTTTATTCTACACGGTGTATTTGAAATAGCCTAGGAAATTTTAACAGATAATTCTACATCATAAAATATGACAAAAAGTTCCTATAAACATATGTCTAAAAATGCGTCATAAGGGAGCTACGCCCCTTTGAAAGTGGCTAAAAAAATTGGTTTTTATTTAATAACTCGGGAACCCTTTGAGATATATCAACGAGGTTTTGCACGTCAACTAATCGTACCAAGGCCCGTCTTTATGTGTTATTTTCATGTACTTATTTCAACCAGGAGTGTGCGAAACGGGGGGGGGGCTTATCAGTTTTTTGTCCCAAACTTTTTTCTGTGTAACTTTTTTGCAATTTTATTTTTGAAATATGATTCCTCAGGTCAAAATACATAAAAAAGGTACTCTTGTTGTAATACTGTAGGATTAACCGTTTTCGATAAAAATTCATTTGAAGGTGAAATTCCACGGTTCGAGGACGAAAAATTAAATACTAAAATGTTGAAACCCAAAATTTTAATGATACAGGGCGAATGTACATTAAAAACTAAGAAAAAAACCTCATATACAGGTACCTCCAAAAATCAATCCTAATGGAGCTATGGTCACCTAAATATGCACCATTTTTAAAGGGCTATGGTAACTTTAAAAGCGTTTTTTCGACCTACATGTATGGAAACTTTTTTTCTTAGTTTTTGATGTAGAATAACATTGCATCATTAAAATTTTGGTTTTCGACATTTTAGTATTTAATTTTTCGTCCTCGAACCGTGAAATTTCACCTTCAAATGAACTTTTCTCGAAAACGGTTAATCCTACTGTATTACAACAAGAGTACCTTTTTTATGTATTTTGACCTGAGGAATCATATTTCAAAAATAAAATTGCAAAAAAATTACACAGAAAAAAGTTTGGGACAAAAAACTGATAAGGCCCCGCCGTTTCGCACACCCCTGGATTAAATAAGTACGTGAAAATGACATACAAAGATGGGCCTTATTAGGATTAATTCACGTGCAAAACCTCGTTAATATATCTCAAAGGGTTCCTGAGTTATTAAATAAAAACCGTATTTTTTAGCCAATTTCAAAGGGGCGTAGCTCCCTTATGACGTATTTTTAGACATATGTTTATAGGAACTTTTTGTCATATTTTATCATGTAGAATCACCTGTTAAAATTTCCTACCCTATTTCAAATACACCCTGTATACTTCCTCAATAATTGCTCTGCTCATGTTTTTAATTATTACATTTGACACAGTATTACAAAAAAATGTAAATATCATTAGTTTTGTTCTAATTAGAAAACAACACTATCAAACCTTTCTAGGAACGTGATATAATTATATTTCAAGAAAAGAGAATCTACCTGCTATACACACTTATACAGGGTTATTCACGGAAGTGGCCTATTAAACGTTTATGGAGAACCAATAACTTTAAAAGTCTGCTAATTTGCACTTTGGGGTTTTCGAATATGGCCTATCGATTAAAAATATTTTCATGCTTGTGCCACTTCCGGTTGTACCGGAAGTGGCACTTAACTTTGAGTTTTTAAATGGAACACCTCATATATTTTTTAATTTTTAAAATTTGCATTAAATTTGCTTTATTTTGATGTATAATACTTCATGTCTATCTTCAGTAGTTTTTGTGTTATTCAAGTTTTTAGCGAAAAATAAGTAAATTCAAGCACCCCTAAAAACAATAATTTCTCCTTGATTTTTTCAATTGGAGAAAAGATGTTTTGTGTTTTGCTCAATGATGCTTAAACGAATTATCCTATGCTAAAATGGAACCCAAAAATTATACAGGGTGTCTGAAAAAGCAGGTCAAATCTAACAAATTTAATATAGCCATAACTCATTTTTTTTAAATGGCACCCTACATTTTTTTTTATTTGGTTAAATAGAGAATTCAATTTGCTTTAAAATAAGTACAGGATACCCTATACCTAACTTTAACCGTTTTTGAGCTATTTGCAAATTATTGTGAAACAGCCGTATTTCTGTTAAAATTTGTTATATTTTATAAAATAGGCCAGAAAAATTAATCGATTTTTATTTATTTACCTCAAAGATCATTATATTTACCTTAAAACTGGATTTTCATGCGCCCAGTAGTGTACATTTCTTCTGTTAAAAATACCCTGTTGAGAAAATTTAGCCTCGTCCAAAAAGTCCAAATTATTCGTTTTAAAAAGTTTGGTTTTTCTTGAATATTTATCAAAAGATTTTCACAAAAGTCCACTCTATTTTGAAAATCATTAGGTTTTAAGGCCTGTATTTTTTGCTTTTTGTAATCGTGCATCTTGTGGTTTTTTAAAATTCTTTGGATGCTTGAATAGGAAATTCCCAAGTCGTAACTAGCTGCAGGAATTGAGGCATGTGGATATGCATAAAAGTAACCCAAAACATTGACTTCGTTATTTTCGTTGTTTGTAATTGGTTTCGTAAGAGATTTCACTGCATTTTCTTTTCCAAATTGCGAAAAATTTTTGTGTATTCTTCTAAATTTTTTACATGACATTCTTGGTAAATCAGGATATTTTGTATTAAAGTTTCTGCAGGTTCTACTAATTATTTTATCATTTTCACCAAAAATAGCAAATAAATCCAAAATAACAGGGTAAGAATAAGCCTCTGCCATTATTTTACACTAATTTATCACGATAAGAACGATAACATTTAGGTTAAAAGAAATAAAAACACAATACAATTTTAAAAATTTACGTAATTGCAGAAATACTGCAAAATACTTCTTTTTCACATTAATTTGCAAATAGCTCGAAAACGGTTAAAGTTAGGTATAGGGTATCCTATACTTATTTTAAAGAAAATTGAATTCTCTATTTAAACAAATACAAAAAAATGTAAGGTGTCATTTAAAAAAAAAGAGTTATGGCTATTTTAATTTTGTTAAGTTTGACCTGCTTTTTCAGACACCCTGTATAAATTTTGGATTCCATTTTAGCTTAGAATGATTCGCTTAACCATCATTGAGCAAAATACAAAACAACTTTTCTTCAATTTAAAAAATCAAGGAGAAATTATTGTTTTTAGGGGTGCTTGAATTTGCTTATTTTTCGCTAAAAACTTGAATAACTCAAAAACTACTGGAAATGGACATAACGTGTTATACATTAAAATAAAGCAAATTTTATGCAAATTTAAAAAATTAAAAAATATATGGGGTGTTCCATTTAAAAAATTAAAGTTGAGTGCCACTTCCGGTACAACCGGAAGTGGCACAAGCATGAAAACATTTTTAATCGATTGCCCATATTCAAAAACCCCAAAGTGCAAATTAGCAGACTTTCAAAGTTATTGGTTCTCCATAAACGTTTAATAGGCCACTTCCGTGAATAACCCTGTATTTCTATGAAAGATAACAAAGAATTTTACTATGTTTATACTCGTTTTGAATGTAAATTAAGCTCCAAAGGAAATAACACCATGTGTGGTAGATAAGAAGTTAGATATGAATAGGTTTGACTAAAGTTTTATTAAAATATCATCATGCCTTTAGATCTGCTTTATGGTTCTACATGGTTGGTTTTGGAGTAGATCAAAAGATTTGTCCATAAAATCCACTGAATATTACTTAACCAATGGTCATATAATGGAGATTTATCCCGTTACATTAGACATGGACAAAAGTTCTACCCAAAAAGGATAGACGACATACATACACTCCCACTTCCACCCAACCAAACAAATTCTGTATTTGTTCTTTGTTGAACAAATACAATATTTACTTGGCCGGGCGAAAAGTGTAACTATAATATTTTTATTAAAGAAATTACTGGCGCCATCTAAATTTTAGTAGAATTATCTTATTCTACAGATTCACATTAGCTCACTGCTACACTTTCCGGCCAACCAAATAAATACTTATGGCGAAACTTAGAAAATGTCATTTGAATAACAATTTTTTTTCAAAATTAATGGAGAGCCCCTAACACAAGCCAAAAGCTTATTTGGGGCTCTCCATGCTTATGTATTACATTGCAGAAATAAACTATAACTGTATTTGTTGTATGAAAAACAAATACAGTATTTATTTGGTTGGCTGGAAAGTGTAGCACAAATGAGATAGAGATAGGGTAGACGTCTTTTGTTTCATAATTCTAGTTGTAGAGAGCTCTATTTTAAGTAGCCAAATAAAAACGGCTATATTTGGTACTAACCATGGTTGTGTATAGTTCAGGCGTATAGAATTGACAGTTAAATTATTTTATTGACTAAATTATTGCCGAAAGGTAAATGTTTTGGGCAAGGATAACTTTGTGAATATTGTTTTAAATTTAGTGTCATTTAATTGAGAACCCTAGTTGATGTAAACTAAAATAAAAATCTTGTAAGTTTCATACTATTAGCATACGAGTAACATGTAATAACACTGTTCATCTTCAAGGTTATCTTTAATTTTCGTAAAGTATAATTTTTTTCTACGACTGCTTTAGAATGTAAGCAAATACACACACTTTTCAAACAAAGAATGAATCCATTCTAGCTATAGATACGGTATGAATATTCCGTATCAAGTGTTAGAATGAGCACATGTATTACCATCTCTTGTTTATAAAAGTAAAGAAAACTGTAGCAAAATTAGCAAAAATATATATATTTTACCATGAAATATTGAATAATTTAATGGAATTTAAAGTTTTGCGTTAAAATTACGTAAAGTTTATTAGTTTTTCTTAATATTTGACTATTTTTTTATCAATTTAATTCAAAAATTTAAAACTGCTCCATCTATTGTTAAATATTTAAACTCGATATATGTCACAACAATCTGACATAACCTTCAATTTCTGCATTATAATTTGTTAATATGTGCTAAAATTAAATAAAAATCCTTTTTAACTACTGATTTGATAAAATTATTAAATAACATTAATTGTTTTATTTAAAAGTATGTGTTTTGTTGCATTTACAATGTCGAGTCACAAAAAAACATTGTTTTTAACCTTGTCCGCAGTTTAAAGCCATACAGTGTTTAATATTTGCAGTCCAAACGAAAAAGTATAGTCTACAACACGTATGGAATAGTCATTCCGCGCTCGCGGGACCGTCATACTCGCCTGCCGGCTCGTATGACAAACTTTCCGCTCACGCGAAATATTGTCTATTCCATACTAGTTATAGAATATACTATATTAGTGTTAACAAGTTCTAAGTATACTAAAAGTATTTGTATCAGATTTGTCTAAATAATTCGCCCAAGGAAGGGGATTTAAGTGATATGAAGCATATCCAAAGATAAATCCATATCTGAAATAGTTTTGTTTTTTTTCTAGATCAAAATAATGCACATGTGAAAAGTACCCATGTCACACGAAGTTGACTTTAAGGTAGCTTTAAGTTGTCCCAAAAACGACATTAAAACAGGAACCTCTCACTCTTTCTCGGAATTCTTTGTGACAACTTAAAGTTGACTGGCAAAAAGTCAACTTATCCACAAAGAGTGAAGTGAGTGGCATTGGTCATGTCTTTTTACTAGACAGCTGCCTTTAACTTTCAGGCATGCCAAAAATGTATGCCAAAAATTATTTAAGATGTCTTATCTCACTGATAAAACAGTTTATTTATGTCAACAAAATATTTGGTTGGATATGGCCAATTAATGGCCAATTAAATTGCTTTTAGACGAGCTACTTTGAAAATATCATAAATGCCTAAACGTGACAACTTTAAAGCTTTTTATCTCATAAAAATAGCGCTAAGGTACCTTGATTGGTGGATGGTCACAGATAGAAAAGTATAGTGACTCACAATTTGTGACATTTTAAATGGTGGTAGCGAAACGACATTAATCCACCTGCATAAATCATGTTATATGGAATGCACTTGCCCACATTCTATTTCATTGAATACTGCCATTAAAATGCATTATGTTGAAACAATTGTTTTCACTATTTATCCGACATTGTCCGAGAATAATTCGAAATATAGAAATGAGGAGTGTACACCAAAAATGTCTTCTGTGATACATTTATACAGTATCACTGATAGTTCAGTTCAGAAATGTAATAGTATATTACATAACTAGTGTGGAAAGTGACATATTTCACGCGAGTGGGAAGGTTTACGAACAGGCGAGTGAGGAAATTCCACGAGTGTACGAAATACAGTTTCTAACGAGTTATGTACACTATTTTTCCTACGATCCTGAAAAAATATAATGTTTCCTAATTTAATATTTTCTAATTTTTACTTTTATTACCACTTATTCAATGAATTTTTGAGAAAACCACTTTTAGTTTTCTTCGTTTTTAAATTTAAACATTATACAATACAATACCTAGCTGATTAATGGGTTGCCTATAACTCAAGCCTCTTGTGTAAATCAAGTCAAGACAGTTTGCTAATTAAATTAGATTTCTTTAGATATGTTCCCATATAAAACAGTAAAATTGTACTGTTTTACGATTTCATAAGAAAAAGACCGTGTATTTTGATGTTTTTTATAAGATGTAAGGTAACTAAATAAAAAATTAGGTAATTTTTATAAAATCTAGACATAAATAAAATATCCCAATTTATATCTTGGTCAATCTAGTAAGGTTATAACTATAGTTTCTATTTTTGACATGAAAAACAGAAATATTTGGATTAAAAAAACATAAAAGGTATCATAAAATTCTGTGATGAAAGTGGGAAAAGGGCATATAAAACGAGGTGAGCTAAATTTGTAGAATTTGCAACGTAAATTAAGGCAAACCTACATACGTGAAATTAGGCAAACTTACATACATAAATATCAAACTAGGGTGATATAAAAATATCAAACTAGTGTGATATAAGGCGTTTTCTGAAGAACAAAAGAGTGTGCTAAATGTCATTCCCGACTGAGCATTGCCCAGTTGTAACTAGGCCTGGAACCGGCAGTTGATAACTGAGATTTTCGAGAACCAAAACAAACCTTGTAAGTACTCCGCAAAACTAAAATTGGAATATGCTCAATATCCATAGTGCACTCATTCCGCGGACACACTGTATAAACTCCATGAACAAAAAAATAAATATACCCTACTATCACGAATGCTTATTAAAAACAAATATTAAAGATTTTACTTCTGCAGCCTGCTTAGTTTGGTAGTTTTGGATAAAATCTCAATTATGCAAATATACAAAAATGTTGTGTTATTGTATGAAAACTCCTCAAATTTGTTATATATTGGATAATAAACTAATTACTCCCTTTTGGTATTTCACTTTCTATGCAACGGTTCAATTCGAAAAAATCGCAAATTTAGCTCGTGAGATTTTACCATTTAACCTTTTTTATTCTGACCGCTAAATGGAGGTCTCTACAACTAGAATTATGAAACAAAAGACGTCTACCCTATCTCTATCTCATTTGTGCTACACTTTCCAGCCAACCAAATAAATACTGTATTTGTTTTTCACACAACAAATACAGTATTTGGCTGGCCGGAAGGTGTAGCAGCGGCATGAACGAACATAGCTAATGTGAATCTGTAGAATAAGATAATTCTACTAAAACTTAGATGGCGCCAGTAATTTCTTTACACTTTTCGCCCGGCCAAGTAAATATTGTATTTGTTCAACAAAGAACAAATACAGAATTTGTTTGGTTGGGTGGAAGTGGGAGTGTATGTATGTCTTCTATCCTTTTTGGGTAGAAATTTTGTCCCTGTTTAATCTAACGGGAGAAATCTCCATTGCAATAAGAAAAACGTTTTCCGATAAAACAAATTGTTGCGATTTCACAAAAATAAGCACAATGGATCTTGTTATATAAGAAGAAACTAGTACAAGTTAAGATCCTGTTTTTTTTTTAGTTAACTAACCGTGATTTAGTTCCTGACCACGTTTTATAGTAAATTGAAGAAGAAATTTAATAACTTCGTTATAATAATCTAATAATCTTCTAATTATGTATATCGGCGGACAATAACACAGAGCAACAATAAGGATAAATAATATCATTCCAATTACCACTTCTTTGCGATATTTTTACTCTTTATTTAATGTTTATCATAAAGAAAAATAAATTGGTGTAAAAATTTTAATATAAACCCAACACTTTATTGTAGTTCCAGTTAAGCTACGTATCGGCACTTAGTTTTACTAAGAGTGCCAATGTATTGAAATCTTCGCCGAAAAGTCAAAATCTTTGACCACGTTTTTTTCATATTTCTCGACGTTTCAGACCATTCTGAGTCGAAATCAGTAAAAAAAATGTTGTGTCCGTCTGTCTGTCTATCTGTCTGTATGTCTGTCTGTCTGTCTGTCTGTCTGTCTGTCGGGGTGTAAACTCTCTAACTCCATTTCTACATGAGATATCGACTTGCGGTTTTTTGCATATTATTTCTTATCGTATTCCGAAGAGCTGATTAGATTTTGGGGGTAAACGATTGGGGGTAAGGGGGTAAAAATAGGGTAAAACTTCTATTTTTAGCGTTTTTTGTTTATAATTAAGGCAATTATTATTGTATTTGGTTAATTTAGCACTTATATAAAAGAAAATTTTAAATTGGTCAAAAAATGTTATAAACAACGTTTTCCTAAAACGCATTGTTTTCGAGATATTGGCGTTTAAAGCAGTAAAAGGTTTTTTTAGCATATCTCACATATTTATAACCCGATCTCAAAAAAATATATTTTAAATAAAAGCTCTTTTTACGCCCTATAAAAAATGTTATATACAGTTTTTTGCTAGAATATAATGTTTTAAAGATACAGAATTTAAAATCAAACAAATCACCTAGTTTGAAATTTGCAAACTAGATGGCTCTAGTGTACAATAGTGCCGATGTTTTGACAGGGTGCTTGCAACGTTTCATCCAGTTTAAGCAAAACATTTTGATTTAAGTATTGCTTGCAGATTTGCAAACTTTTTAGCTACTTGATTTGGATATTACCCGTGTATTTATTTTTACAAAAGATTGTTAAACTATTATATCTCTACCTAAAATATTTATAATTAATACACGGAATTCACATTAATTAAGAAATCAGGTCGTGTTAATTTTTGACATAACCCGTTATTTAATAAAACATTAATTAATTTATAATGTGATATATTCAATTTAAAAACTATTTAATTATACAATTTACCGTTTCTTGTTTACGTTATATGGTTTCGCATTTTAATACTATTACTACTATTATACTATAATAGCTACTTTTTAATCAAAACCTGTCTTTTGGCCATATTTAGGTTAAAATCTGTTCGACAGGTTTTTCCGCGACTCTACACTGAGGAAAATTTAAACAATTTATTCTAATAGTTTGATTTTCATCCTTTATTGCTTCAAACTTATTTAATTTTTTAAATCTTTAATCGCTGTTTATCTTTATTTTCAATTATTAGTACTGCGCTGAAAAAAATGACGTTCTTGGCTCAAAGTAGTCAACACTCTTAGCAGTTATTATTTTAGCTTAAAAGATGTGTATCTTTAAACAAAAGTATTTATCTTGTCCCAAGAAAAGTGTCTCTTTTGAAATATTTTTAAAATTCTCTTGAATCTGGCGCACTTGAGGCAAAAACCATTTATCTTGTTTTAAGATTGTTAAAAATGAAATAATTTTAAATACTTTGGCTCAAGAATTTTTCTTTTGAGACAAGACCACTTGCATTTCACACAAGATCAAAGAATTTTAAGTTAAAGAATCAGAAAGATCTTGACAAGTAATTTATATTTTCCTGAAAATGCGCTTTTGGACGTATTCAAGAGTGCGAAGCATTTGGCCTAATTTCATATGCCATTACCGCAAATGATCCTTTTTTTCAGTGTGGTAAAATTTATTTTTGTTCAATTAATAAAATGGTACTGTTAGGGAAACATAACTTAGTTATGTTTAAAATTTATGTCCCCTTTTGACACCTTCCTAGATCAAAATTTTTAAAACAAATAATTTCGACTTACCTTCAAAAATATCCAAAAAATAACTCCTTCGGAAAAAAACGTCATACACAAAACCACATGTCACCGTCTATATAAAAAAAAGGTTACGGTACTATCGCGACATAGAAACACTTCGAGGACGCTGGCCACGCAACGGACCTGCTGGTACTACCACTTCTTCGACACTGGCTAGGTTAAGATACCGGTAAGTCTCAGACGTTGAGTGGCGCCCAACGATCTTTGCTCTTGGAAAAATTGGGTACACGACGCGAGTATGTGAGATGAACAGATATTTTTTTGGATTTAAATAAGGGAAGGCACTAACTAGGCTTTACTTAGAACACCCTCGACTAGCTCGTAGGGAACAATAAAGCAGATCTACAGAAAAACATTTATACTACTAACACATACCCCTGGATCACTCTCACGCATAATAATAATAATAATAATAATAATAATAATAATAATAATATTTATTTTTTGTGTGCCGGTGCACCGGCACACAAAAAAAAAATTGTCTGTACACCGGGCGCCACCTATCTACGGGCATGTTTTTCGACCCGCTGAATACGAATTTCAAGTCAGTTTAGGCCGTCCAGCCTTCAATTTCGAGTAAATTGCAAAAAAACCCAAAAAATAGCGAAAATTCGATGTTTTGCCAAGAAAAAAAATTTTTTACTCGAAATTGAAGGGTGGACGGCCTAAACTGACTTGAAATTCGTATTCAGCGGGTCGAAAAGCATGCCCGTAGATAGGTGGCGCCCGGTGTACAGACAATTTTTTTTTTTTTGTGTGCCGGTGTAATAATAATAATAATAATAATAATAATAATAATAATAATAATAATAGTCTTTATTGCCCAACAGAATAATCCAATAACAGGACAATTTCATTTCATAATAACAAATATAAATAAAAATATTAAGTAACAAAAATAAATTTAAATATAAAAAATTAAATTTTAAAAATTAAAAATAGAAATTAAGCTAAATCTTAAATACCTAAATTTACGCTTGATTTTTTTAAAACGGAACTGAGTTTTTCAAAAAATATATCACAATTTATACTATAAGTATTAACATTATCACACATGACATAAATTGGGGACTTCAATAATAAATTTGTTCTTGGGATTGACAGCGAAAAAGAATCAGTTTGCCTAGCATTCAGTCGGGGAACTAAAAAATCAATTTTTCCTAGCAATAAATTACAATCAATAAGATTGTGAATTATTCTGTAAAAAATAGAGATAGTTGACAGTATTCTTCGATTTTCAAGCGATTGGACTGAGAATCTGACTCGCAAAACCTCCTCGTCAATGCCCTGAGGGGGGTAAGAGCCGCGAACTTTAAAGTTGAGGAATTTTAAAAACTTACGCTGAACCCGTTCAACGTTCTCCTTTTGAGTGGCAACTTTGGGATACCAAATATAGGAAGCATACTTCAATTTTGATCTAACAAGCGCAAAATAAAGGGATTTCAGACAAATCTCAGATCTAAACTGTTGACAACTTCTAACTAGAAATCCTAGCATTTTATTTGAAGCCTTAACGGTAGCATCAACGTGATCATTAAAAGTTAGTTTTGTGTCAAATACTACGCCTAAGTCTTTGACTTTTTCACATCTGGCTAAATTTTGATTGTTAATTGAATAATTAAAATTGGAATTCCCCAATTTTTAGAACTCTTCTCTTAATTTTTTTTATCTGAAATGTTTTAAAAATAATATTTGATACAGAGCGGGCCAACCCTCACCACCCCTCTTAACTTTTGAACGAGTTGAAATATCGACTTAAAATTAAGCACTTAAATAAGACAACTTAAACTATCTTTTAGCATATATTTAATACTTTTAGCTCTTAAAATGTGGGCAGAGGGGTATGGGGGGACATTTTTTAAATAGATCAGGGCGATACATAATTTTAAAGCTTATGAAATTCTCCATTTAACTATATATTTTTTAATATTTTATACATTTCTTTTTTGGGTTTAAAATGGGGTTGAAAATGGGAATTTTTGTCAAAATTTCTCCAAAAAAATTAAACAATTTTTTTTAAATTACTAATTTCGTGATAAAAAACGTAAATTATACTTTTAAAATAATTTTAATTGACATAAATAAAAATTTACAAAAAAAACTTAAAAAATCGTAGTTTTTAGCACAAAAAATTGAAAAATCAAAACCTTAAAAAGAAATTACAAAAAAATTAAAACATACAGTCCAACAGAGAATTTTATTTGCTTTAAAATGATGTATCACACGACCCCTCTTTCCATTAAAAAAAAATGTCCCACAACTAAGATCATTAAATATACGCTGAAAGATAGTTTAAGTTGTCTTATTTAAAAGTTCTAAATTTGAAGTCGATAACGTACGAAAAACAACGTAGATACGCACTGTATAATTAAAAATTTGACACATCCGAAACCACATAAAAAATCACTTTAATCCACTCCAGATTTCATTCAACACTTCACCAGTAGTAACTTACTACAAACCATATTTAAGCAATCATTCTTTTTAGGTTCTAAGAACATTCCGATCAATTATTAAAACGGGAGATTATTCCATGTAAAAATAAATTACTGGAAATACAGATGCATTAAAAGCCTAGTGGTATAAGGAGATGAATAATGATATACATTCTTTCTTCTTCTTTCTTTATTGTGTAGATTCAAGGGTACAGAGTCATGGAGAGCCCCAAATAAGCTCCAAGCTTGTGGTAGGGGCTCTCCATTGATTTTGACAAAAATACAAATAAAATTTTAAATAGATTTTTCTTCTACATATAAAAATATTATCTCCAGATGTTTAAAATGTGTTCTTCTATCATATCTAGAATATCTCAAAGAAATTATAAATCTGAGATACGGGTATAAAATAAACAACTGACATCGCTACTTTTATGTTGACGCCATCTGGAAATTTAGGGCCGTATTTTAAAAATAATAAAAAAAAGTTTATAGTTATATGATGGATCAAGTAAATTTTTGTTTTCAAAATAAATGCTCAAGAATATAATAAAGTCACGGTTTTTAGGGATTTTAATCCTGGATTATATTTAATATTTAATATAAACACAATTAGGCTTTATCGAGGGCTTTATTTATTTAATTTGTGGTTTAAAAAGGGAATACCAAAGTGTTAAACCCTCATAGGATTAAATAAAGGATTAAAACTCGGATTTTAATAATAAAATCTATAAAATTACTTTTTCCTACGACCCCCTTTGAAAATAACATTTAGCACACTGTTTTGTTCTTTAGAAAACGCCTTATATCACACTAGTTTAATATTTTTATATCACCCTAGTTTGATATTTATGTATTTAGGTTTGCCTAATTTTATATAGATATTTACTTTGTAAATTCTACGAATTTTACTCACCCCGTTCTATACATGGCATTTTCCACCTTTCATAACAGCCTTTTTTTGCTATCTTTTATGTTTTCAATCCAAATATTTCTGTTTTTCATGTCAAAAATAAAAACTATAGTTATAACCTTACTATTTTGACCAATATAACTTGGGATGTTTTATCAATATCGATATTTTATAAAAATTACTTAATTTGTGAATTAGTTACTTTTATTAAAATTATGAAATGTAAAACAGTAGTTTTATTGTCTTATGGCAACATATCCACAGAACAGGACACAAACTCTCAAGTTTGCCTTGATTTGCGCTTGTAGGCAACCCATTAAACAGCTAATAATATATTGTAATCAGAAACTATATATCCTTGCTCTTTGATTGTAATAAATAGAAAACCAAGAAAACTAAAAATAAAAATCATATTTCCTGTTTGACATACGTAAGGTAGGTATGTTCGTTCAGTTGCTTTTCATCCGTCAAACGAGTAATATGTGCTTTCGGCAGGAATTAGTAATACGTTAAGCGCGTTTAATTTTCTAGCATCAAGTCTTTTAGTATTAGTTATTTATTTATTTATTTGCTATCTTAGATATGCCCCAGAATCGATTTTATATATTTTATAGTGATTGTATGGAAGATGTACAGTAAAATGACGAACATGTGATTATATTGGAGTAAGAATTTTATGTTTTTTAATCATTTATAATGCTGATAAATTTTGATTTGGAAGCAACTAACACGTGAAGAAGTTTTTATACGTACAAAATTTTTTATATACTAGCGCATGCGCAAATATAATTACAAATTAGAAAAAACTGCCTTGGCAACAGCTAACACAACCAACAGTAAACACGAAAAGGAAAGAAGGAAAAGAAAAAGAAAAGGTCTTACAGAAGACTGGAAATTTTATATAATTAAAACAGGAGTGGGCATGGTAAAAAGCCAGACAAGAACCACTCTTGGTGAATTGAGTAACTAAGATAAGAGGGATCTGGCTAATTATCTCACTGATAAAAGGCCAAAATAAAGGAAGAAGAAGAAGGTATGTTCGTTGGTTCAAGCACTTTTGCACTTTACAGTTGAACACGTTATTTGTCATGTTTAAAAATTGAGGAACAAATTCAGTACTTATTTGGTTGGATGAAAAGTGTACGTCAGTGCAGTCCCAACGAACAAACCTATACATAAATTTGTATGCTATTTTGTGCTTTGCTTTTCTCAAAAATTCTCGAAACGAATAATAAAAATTAGAAAATATTAAAGTAAGAAACTTTATATTTTTTTGGGATCGTAGGAAAAATAGTGTGCATAACTCTTAAACATTCCCACTCGCGTGAAAAATGTCACTTTCTACACTAGTTATGTAATATACTATATTTGAAGACCTTGTGTTTGGAAACAGTATCACAAAATTATATTTGAACAAAGTCACAAAAAGTAGTCCTAATTCAGGATTGGTTGGGCCAGATTTGTGAAATAAATAAACTTTTAGAAAAACTCGCTTCAGATTTGTTAAGGATATAAAAATGTAAAATGAAGTTTTTCACATTTTCACGTTGAAATGTGGGAAGGGGGCATGGAGGGAATTTTTCAAATGAAAAGGGGGATCGTGTGATACATCATTTTAGAGCAAATTAAATTCTCTATTGGACTGTATATTTTTTAATTGTTTAAACAATTTTTTTAAGGTGTTGATGTTTAAATTTTTTGTGCTAAACAATGCGATTTTTTAAGTTTTTTTTTTTGTAAATTTTTATTGAATTAAAATTAGTTTAAAGGTATAATTTACGTTTTATCATTTAGAAATTAGTAATTTTAAAAAAATTGTTTGATTTTTTAGAGAAATTTTAATAAAAAATACCCTATTTTAAACCCAAAAAAAATGTTAAAAAAAATTAAAAAATATATAGTTAAATGGATAATTTTATAAGCTTTAAAATGATGTATCACACAACCCCCACATTTCAAGAGCTGTAAGTATCAAATATATACTAAAAGATAGTTTAAGTTGTCTAATTTAAGGTGGTTTTCTAAGAACTTGATTATCTCCTTTAGTTTACGATAAAATCGCTGGGTAAATAGAGTTGGGACAACCGGTATTTTGATATACACGATACGATAGAGGGTTAAGTCAATTAAATATTATCTTAGGACAAGACATCGCAATAACTCAATTATTAATTTTTTTTAATAACAGTAAAAAATATTGGAAAAACTGTTTATAGCGTGAATATAAGTTACAGAACACCGAACCTAACAGTTTTAAATAAATGCATACACTCAATAACAATTTATAAAAACATGTTTTATATTCTAGATCTTGAATAATAATAATAATAATGCATTAAGTTTTCACAACCTTCGTGATTTATATACATGTAGTTTAGCAAGTAGTTAGCGGGAAAAAGTATTCATCAAATACTGACGATCCACTCACCGCAGTAATGAGGAGAATCCAGCGCATGCGCACTGATTCTGTTTTGACGTATGCCTAAAATTATTTGAAGGTTATGAAACATTCTTTTGCAGAATTTTACATAAAAATCTACTTTTTTTTATGCATATTGTTACACCAGGCAAGCATTTATTTTTTAATTAGCTAAAGCTAAATTATTTAGCCTAGATATAATCCTATTTGATTCTTAAAATATATCGCCTTCTAAATTCTGAAATATCGTATCTGAAAAATGTCTCCCATTAAAAAAAAACACCAAACCAGCAAACTACCAAACCAATATTAACGTTAACCAACGCCTCCCATTAAAAAAAAAAACACCAAACCAAACCATTGTTAACGTAAACCAACGCCTCCCATTAAAAAAAAAACACCAAACCAGCAAACTACCAAACCAAACCATTGTTAACGTAAACCAATGCCCCCATTAAAAAAATCAAACAGAAATTCGTGAGTATTTTAACAATATTTTGCTATATATTCTAACAAAAAAGCTAGTGTACTGGGAGTAGTAGTTTGGTAGTTTGCTGGTTTGTTGTTTTCTTTTTAAATGGGAGGCGTTGGTTTACGTTAACAATGGTTTGGTTTGGTAGTTTGCTGGTTTGGTGTTTTTTTTTTAATGGGAGGCGTTGGTTTACGTTAACAATGGTTTGGTTTCTTAGTTTGCTGGTTTGGTGTTTTTTTTTTAATGGAAGGCGTTGGTTTACGTTAATAATGGTTTGGTAGTTTGCTGGTTTGGTGTTTTTTTTTTTAATTGGAGGCATTTTTCAGATACAGATATATTTTAGGAATCAAATAGGATATTTAGGCTAAATAATTTAGCTTTAGCTAATTAAAAAATAAATGCTCGCCTGGTGTAACAATATGCATAAGAAAAAAGTAGATATTTTTGTAAAATTCTGCAAAAGAATCTTACATAAGCTTAAAATAATTTTTGGCATACGTCAAAACAAAATAAGATAATCAGTGCGCATGCGCTGGATTCTCCGGTGAGTGAATCGTAAATACTGTATCGGTTTACTAAACTGAAAAAGTTTTTAACATTCTGACTACGTTGGGATTTATAGCAATATCATAAGTGCATGTTGAATTATCGATAATTTTTTTACTGTATTAAAAAAATATTTTGCTTGGCAATTGTTTGAGTGCATTTTTCGTGTTACAAAATTCCGGGAACGCATGTCGAGGTATTTTGACGAATAATGCATTAAATTTCCACAACCTTCGTGATTTATATAAATGCAGTTTAGCAAGTAGTTAGCGGGAAAAAGTATTCATCAAATATTGTATTGGTTTACTAAACTGAAGAAGTTTTTAACATTCTGACTACGTTGGGATTTTCAGTAGTAATATCATAAGTGCATGTTGAATTATCGATAATTTTTTTACTGTATTAAAAAAATATTTTGCTTGGCAATTGTTTGAGTGCATTTTTCGTGTTACAAAATTCCGGGAACGCATGTCGATATATTTTGACGAAAAATTCACGAAAACAACATATTTTTTATATACAGTAAAAAAAATATGTATAATTCAACATGCACGAATGGTATCTTGAAAGACTATTTCACTAACAAAATAAGGAAGTATATAATTTTACCATGTTTAATGTTGCTTCATATTTAAATAAAAAATTTAAGAACTAAACAACAACATTACTTTACAACTATAATTAAAAATTTAAATCTCAAATTTGCCGCGCTTTTTAAAACTACGATGTTCACTTGTTCGCGAATGTTGCCAAGTCTACACCTAGCTCGAGGGATATTTTATGCTTGAGATTATTTCAATAAAATAGTTGTTATCATATATTTAAGCATTTAAATAAAGATC
>OY294046.1:73858671-74015097 GCA_958510825.1 Brachypterus glaber
CTCGGACTCTGACCGTTCTTACGCTGTATATCGTTTCTATTTAAATTCGTTACAGCGACTGTAATTGTTTTTGCTTAAAACCGACATAGTCACCTGAAAGCTTGGGTCGCGAACTACAAGATGGTGTATATAACGAATTTTCGACAAAAATGGACTATGATCGTTTTTCCCCTGACCCCTTCATATTATATTAAACATACATTTTTGGATAGATTCTTTTTTTAACTTTTATAATATTGTGTTCCAAAATCAAATAAATATTTAAAATATTAAAAATTTTGTGATTTTATTAGCTACCTACATAATAAAAAAACCATAATATTGTGTGTGTGTCTAGTTTTGCAAAGTTTTGCACCATGCGAAATTTTGATACACGATGTTATGAGTGTGCGTCATTTTGAATGCGAAGTAATGGCCAGGCGAAGTTTTGGTTTTGCGAAGTTTTGGTTTGCGATGTTTCGGTCGCGAGGTTTCGGTCGCTACCCATAACACTAGGCAACAAATCGCAACTTTTTTTTTTGCCCCGATCGGAAAGTAAATTTTTCTCACTAATTCTAGGGCGTAGAATACGAATCTGACCTTAGAAAAATTCCAGCACCTAAAATTTTTGAGATATAAGTTCAGGTAATTATGACGTTTTTTTTTTAAATCTTTAAAAAAAAGAGTAGAATTTTAAAAATTTTAGTGTATATAAAAAAAATACGAGGAATTCAAAAATCTATAGGTCAAGAACCTACTGTCAGAGTAAGTACGCGAAAAAAAAATAAAAAGGTTAAAATGAAAGTGCAGAGTTTACTTAATTGCTCATTTGTGGCAAAACTATCAATTTTTTTTAAAAATTTTATAGAACTTAATTTGTAGATTATAAAATTCTCTACAAAAATATTTATACAAATATTTTTTTTATTTTGCTTAGTTTGTTTCTAAAAAGTAAATAAATGAAAAAGATATAAAATTAAAGTAAACAATGTAAACTTTTTTCCCGAGCCCAAAAAATATATTTTTCTTATCAATTTAAAGGCGCAGAATCCAAATTTGCCCTTAAAAAAATTCAGCACGTCTTATTTTTTAAATTTTAGTACATGCAATTATGTCAATTTAAAAATAATTTATAAAACAAAATATTGTGTATTTTTGTTTGTTTTTTTAATGGTTCTACATCATAAAAATGTTACTTTATTACATAAGAACCATAATACGTAACATTTTTTTAGTTCATTTTTGACCCCCTAGTAATGATTTTTGACAATTTTTAGCATGAGTACGTGGCGATAAGCTTGTCCCCTTATGCACCCTTCTTCTTACTCTCCACCCCTACTTAGTTTTGTCACATTATCCATTTTTTTTAAATACTTTTTTTTTCATAATATCCCTATTTATTCTACCTATGAATTTAAAGTTTCTATGTTTTAAGTTGGGTATTTTTTAACTAATATTGAGTCGCCGAATCCAAATTTGTCCTTGGAATATTTTTGTCTCCCATGATTTTAGAACAAAAGAGGGATAAAATAATGATTTTTTAACATTTTCATCTTATTTTTCTCAGAAAACTTAGGTAATAGAAATATTCTGAGGCCAGATTCGGTTTCAGCGACCCAAAATTAGTTAAAAAACATATGACTCCAATCGGGGCAAGAAACCGTGTTGCCTAGTGTAATCAGGGCCGTAAATAAAGGGAGGTTGATGCCTCCTATACAGAAAATGCAGTAAGGCGCACCAAAACGAGCCTTTTTTAAGGTATATATTGGGTGTGGACCATGGACCACCTTTAAATTCGTAAAAATTTTGGCCTGCGGCCCTAGAGGTTTCTTACATTTTTGTGAAATTTGAAATTGAGAAACTGTGACATTAGGGCTTCTTGCATTTTTGTGAAATTCTGAATAATAAAACTACTTAAAAATCCAAATAAATGAGAAAGATGAGAAAAATTTGTAAAAATTTTCCCCGGGTGCATTAGGGCTTTTTAGGTTTTATTTTTATTATTTAAGATTGTAAAACTTAAGCATGAAATTCGTAAAAATTTTCGCCTGCCGCGCGAGACCTTTCTCTCATTTTTTTTTTTTAATTTTCAGTAGCAATAATGTTTAAAATTAAAAAAAAAATCGCCTGTGGCCTACGCTTTTGTAGAACTTTTGTGAAATTCGTAAATTCGCCTGCTGCGCTACAGTTTCTTATATTTTTGTGAAATATTAAATTTGATTAATAGTTATTTAAAAGACTGGTTTAAAATTAAAAGAGACCAGCGAACTTGTAAGAATCTTCGCCTACGTCGGTAGGGCTTTCTTACGTTACTTAATTTAAGAATATAAAATTTTAATTTTTGGATTCTACCCCCGCCCCCAGGACCATTTCCTGGATACGCCACTGATAAAAAAAACTTTAAATATTTAATTGTTTTTATATTGGTTGCAAAGTGATAACCTGCCACATGTGCAAACGCCAACCCGCGGGCAGTGGGGTGAACAACGACTAATATTTGGACAGGGAAAAGGGGCTGTCCATATATTACGTAACGCGCCTAGGGGAGGTCAGAGAAATTGTTACAGTTTGTGACAGGGGGGAGGGGGGGTCTAGGTAAACGTTAAGTAACGGAATTTAATAAATTCAATGTTTATTTCTAAGCTTGGCAGATGTATTTTTATTTCAACATAAATAACTATTTAGTGGCCCATAATTCCCTTTTTCACACAAAAATTGACGAAACTATGCATATTTAAATAATATTGTAATCAGTAAAAAAACTGTTGACATTGATATTAAAAAAACATCTCACGGCTCTGTTCTTGCGTGATCTTGCCGATGAATCATCGGCGATGATACATTTTCGCGCGGAATGTGTACTCACAGAACACCAATATGTGTACTATTTTGTGTACCTGTGCATAAACAATATACGTGTTATATGTGACACTCAGTGTAAAAAGAGGTACCTAGTATTTTTTCCCTGTGTGATATTGATTATGAATATTTTTTTAAAGTGATTTTTTCGTGTAAATTTTTTCTAAGGTTTTGTTATACTATATTTTAGGTTCATGTTTGTTTTGTTGAGACAAACGAATCAATAGTGAGAATACAGTTAAATTTATTGCGAAACAAAAATTTTATATTGTTACGCGTTACACAGGGGGGGGGTTGGTAAATGTGACAGTTTGTTACACAGGGGGAAGGGGGGTCAATTTTTTTGAAAAATTGCGTTACGTAATATATGGACAGCCCCAAAGGAGTAGAGTCGATTTATGTTAACCGTTTATGTTTATTTTTAACCTCGTACTATTCTACTTAATTAAGCATCCCCTAAGTCCAGGACTTGTGTGGACTAGTAGTAGAGGGAACCACCGCCTTTAATTGACTTTCGAACCAATATATCTAACCGTTAATGTTCATATTTAGCTTCCATGCCATGATACAAATTTTGCTGAAAACGTTCAACAGCCCCAGAAGTAAAATAATAATCGGTATAAGTTGTAAATGTATGATGAAAACCGAGTAGAATCAGAATCGGATGTAGAAGTAGGACCAGAAGTATATTTATAATCAAAACTAGAAACATAACCGAAAGTAGAATAAGAATTGGAGGTATAAGCTGGAGTATAACGAGAATAAAACCGGAATGTATACATTTTACTAATTAGTAAAATGTATACATTCGAATTTTATTATAAAAATACTATTATATTATGTGAATATTTTTGTCCATCATCTCTTATGTATCTTTATTAATTGTAACTTTATTTTTTGAGGTTATAATCTCAAATTATATTATATTTATTATAATTTATACTTAAAACATACCTTATGGTAATAATTATATTCCATGTTTAATTTTTGAACTATAAACCAACACTAAAAACTAATAACACAATAATTCATTCAAATCTCAGGTATAAACTCGTCCCAACCAATGAAAACGTGGCAAGAAAATGTTGCTATAATGTATTTTAAAAGTAACAAAGCAATGTATATTATTTTAATTAAAAAATACATTTATGCAATATTTTTCAAATGTAATAAATCCATGTTACATTGGTTATTTAAATGCAACATTTATAAAATGTTTTTTAAATGTAATACAACAATGTATGTAATGTTACTTAAATACAATATTGTATAAATGTTGTTGTTATGTTTCATGTTTAGTGGGAACTGGCAATTTTGTGTGTGTAGAATAGGTGACCTGAATTTTTAACATTCCACCCAGGTGCGAGTTGATAAAATTTAGATACAAAACTAAACATAGGAAAAGAACCGAAAGTAGAATCGAAATCAAGCGTTAAATGGTACCGGAAGTAGAACTGAAATCGGAAGTAGAATTCGTACCGGAAGAGCAGGAAATTAGACTCGCCTTACTCTTTTTACGATTCGCTCACTGTAGTAATGAGAAGAATCTAGCACATGCGCACTGGTTTGCTTATTTTTGTTTTGACGGATGTCAAAAGTGGCTTCCGTTGTAGTTTTATGAAATAGTTTAATTTGAGTGGGGTTACGGTGAGCATCAGGTCCACAAAAATGAACTATATTTTTGCACTGATTTCTGGTTTTATTACTAAAACTTACTGTCTTGAATATAATTAGGTGCGGAAAATCCAGTTTTTTTGTTAGAATATATAGCAAAAGATTGTTAAAATACTCACGAATTTCTATTTGATTTTTTTTAATGGGGGCGTTGGTTTACGTTAACAATGGTTTGGTTTGGTAGTTTGCTGGTTTGGTGTTTTTTTTTTAATGGGAGGCATTTTTCAGATACGATATTTCAGAATTTAGAAGGCGATATATTTTAAGAATCAAATGCTTATTAATGAATATTCCGCAATTTTTTTTTACGAAAATACTAGTAGCGAGTACTATTAGCCAATTAAAAAAAAACTGTTAGCTCGCAAAGAAAAAAGTAGATATTTTTGTAAAATTCTGCAAAAGAATGTTACATAACCTTAAAATAATTTTTGGCATACGTCAAAACAAAAAAAAGAAAATTAGTGCGCATGCGCTGGATTCTTCTCATTACTGCGGCGAGTGAATCGTTTTTTTTTGGTTTAGACGGTTGCTGTCGTTGTGGAAAGGACGGCACTCGGGTAGGTAACACGCTATGCCGTGCGCGCGGCTTGGTGACGTCATCGCGGGAGTTATCCCCACCAACGAATCAGAGACGTGTCAGTCAGCCAGCGGCACTTGGGGTGGTAACATGCTCTGCAGTCCGCGCGGCTTGGTGTACCCGTCATCGCGGGTGGTATCCCCAGCCAGTGTTGCCAGCCCTACGGAAATTTTCGTTTGCTTTATCTACGGATTTTGATCGCATTTTATTATTCTAGTCAAATCGTATATTTATGTCGCCCAATTACAGTTAAGAGTTATTTTTTTTGCTAAGAAATGCAATTTTTCAAGATTTTATTTGAAAATTACTATTTATATAATTTAAAATTAGTTTAAAAGATTAATTTATGTTTTTGTATCCTGCATTTCATGAAATTATTCGTTTATTAAAAAATAAGAAATGTTGAAATTCCCATTTTCAACCGTTACTCTTAAAAAAATAGTTCAAGCGCCGCCCAGAGACTCGCATATCCATAATACATAACACAACGATGCCGTAAATAGTTTGATGTACCCTCGTATGTCTTTTGCGAAGGCTTTTAACGTTATGCTTAAAATTCTGCCAGCCTGTGGACCGCGCCTTATCACTATTCCAACTGTAATCACAAAATAATACCTAAATACCGTGTTATTTTGTATATATGAAACATTTTTCCAAACCATGTCACGTGACCATATGTCCTTTCAACTTTGCTCATAATCATAGAGTGGGAGAGAGCGCACCTTAGAGGATGGAAGGGATATAGATTTGGCATCCTTATACCTAATAGATTGAGATATTTTGGGCCTTTAAGAGGTTGGGGTGAGATAGATAACGTGGCGTACTATTACTATATACTTAAACCGACCAATGAGAAGCAAGACCCAGGGTCTCGTATTACACGAGTCTCATGCACAACATGTTGGGCCTATAATTCTCCCTCTAATGCTCACTCTGTCTTCCTTCCATCCTCTAAGGAGCGCACGATAGTAACGTGACTTAGTTGCGAGAAAGTGTTCACTATATTATCAATTTTATCATTATAATTGGCTATTACAAATAATCCAGTAGTAAATTACCATATATTCAGTTCGAATAGTGAAATGCAGAATACGACAGTATTTAGGTATAATCCGTAGATCTACGGATTTTTTAAGGGTGGATCTACGGATTTTTTAAGGGTGGATCTACGGAATTCTAAGGAATTTTTACCACTTACCTACGGATTTTTAAAATGTTGACCTGGCAACACTGGGGACCCCAGCGCTTGGCTTGGTGACGTCATCACGGGTGATATCCCCAGCAGCGAAGCAGAGACGTGTCAGTCAGCTAGCGGCACTTGGGGTGGTAACATGCTCTGCAGTGCGCGCGGTTTGGTGACGTCATTGCGGGTGGTATCACAGCAGCGAAACATAGAGGTGTCAGACTGACACTGTCAGTCAGCCAGAGTCACTCGTGGAGGTAACACGATCTGCAGTGCGATCAGCTTGGTGACGTCATCACGGGTGGTATCCCCAGCAGCGAAGCAGAGACGTGTCAGTCAGCCAGCGGCACTCGGAGTGGTAACACGCTCTGCAGTGCGCGCGGTTTGTTGACGTCATCGCGGACGGTTTCCTCAGCGGCGAAGCAGAGACGTGTTAGTCAGCCAGCGATATAGGTAGTATTTAAAAATAAATAATTTTATTAATACTTTTCCATACAGGAGGTTTGGATTTGTATGTATTTTTTTTTTCTAAGTTGTCCGCTGTAAGTGTACGCCGGTACCCTTTACGAAGGGTACAGAAAGTACATAAACATGACTACGATGTATTTTATTTCTTTCAGGTACTATTATTTTCTTTTAGGCATTATATCACTGGGTTAAAATGATAAGGTTCTATGTTCTATAGAAACCCCATAATGAAGAACTATATTATACAATGTTGGTTTTATTATTTTCTTTTTTTCAGATAATGCTATATAATATATAGCCTATATTGTGCATGAGGTATTTTTTGAAAAAAAAAAGTGTTCTTAGGTTAAATATTCTAAACATTTATTTTTTTTTTCAGGTATTAATTACATTATAATGTAATATTAGTTTTTATTTGAAAGTTTACTAGGTATATTAATATTTTTTAATTGTTAAGGATATTGTTTATAATAATTTTGGTTATATTTATGTATATTTTTTTCAGGATATAAGTGTTTTTTATTTATAATGTTATTATTTTATGTATTTTTTTTTGATATTTTTATAGGATATTTTCGTTGGTTATATTTTTTTGAGGTATTTATTTTTTTTACAGGTACAAATACAATTTTAATCTACAATCAGATTAAAATTATAGGATGGTTACATATTGTTTTATGCAAAAATACGCTAGGTATATTAACTGTAGGTTTTTGGAAGTTTATAGGCCTATAAACATTAAGGATAATATCCTTAATATAATAACATAGTATGTTTTTTAAGGCAGCATGGGGCGTGTAGAATAACTTGGGTTAGACTAATACTAATATGTAAATATTATTTATTTCAGATATATCAGAAAGAAGGATTTAATTAAAGTTTTAATTTTTATGTATAATGTGTTATTTTATTTTTTAGATCTTTGAAGGACAACTTTTACAGACAGTGTAATCAGAACTTGTAAGGTTCCTTAAGGTAAAATTGACAGCTAGTAACAGTAAGTTTTTTTTAAGGTTAAGGTTTTTTCTTTCCATTCAAGCCAAGCCAATTTCCCCCACCCGGGAAACGAACCCGGGTTGTTGACATAGTTTCCCCTAGGTTTAATTTAGTATATAGTTAAATAGCCAAAATCCGCAACAATTCCCTTAAGGGGGAATGGATAGGCAGGGTTACACGAACAGGTAGTCAATATCAGCAAAAATTCCCTCAAGGGGGAATGGATAGGTAGGGGTACACGCACAGGTTGTCAATATCCGCAAAAATTCCCTCAAGGGGGAAAGGATAACCGCGAACAAAAGACAAAGGAACAGACGGACATTTGAGGTGTGCTCTCTGGATGGTCGACTTTTTCCCATACACGCCAGGTATCTCGAAAGAGAGAGTAGTACCAACCCTGACATCGGTGAGACCGAACTTACAAAGTGGGCAGTTGTCATACAAGGGTTAGGTATATATAGTGTATGTTAAATTGTCGCCTGACGAGATTATACTCCACGTGTATAGGCCTACTGAGGGATCCTCAGAGGGGAACTGAGGTTTTCTCACTGGGGAACGGCACGTTAACCGTAACGCACCTAGTGCTTTACCTCCTGGGTGGTGTGGAAAAGAGCACAACTATTCTAGTTAGAGATGGTAAGTGTAAAGAGTAAAAAAATGTCTATCTGTCTGTCCATCTTTTTGTCTTATGGTATGTAAAAAAAATATTTTAAGATTCTGCTTTAGCGACCTCAAAAACCCGAATATATCAATTTTCAAGAAAACTACCCCCGCCCCTCAGGGGGTGCAGTTAGAATTTTTTCATTATCAGATTCACTTTCAGAAACCTCAAAAAGCCCAATATAACAATTTTTACAAAAACTACCCTCCCACTCGGGGGGTGAAATTTGAAAAAAATATTAGATTCATATTCGTCGACCCCAAAAACCCCTAATTTTGTCGAAAATATTGAAAATATTTAAAAACATTTATCCGCTCACCACCGCGGGGGTGGAGTTAGAAAAATTATCATCAGATTCAATTTCAGCAGCCTTAAAAAGCCATATAGGGGAGACCGGGGTATAGTGGTCACCCTAAGGCAAAAAAAAAATCATAAAAAATGTATTTTTAAATTTATTGTTTTATTTTTTTTTACAGTATACAGGGTGTAACAAAAAAGGTGGGCTGGCTACACATAGCCATATTGTACTCACCAAAACAATAAAAAAAGTTCACATAAACATTTTGTCTAAAATACTTCCTAAGGGAGATACGCCCCTTTGAAAGTGGCTAAAAAATTCGGTTTTTATTTATTAACTCAGGAACCCTTTCAGTTACAGAAACGTGGTTTTAAATGTAAACTAAACTTAATAAGGCCCATCTTCGTATATTATTTTCAGGTACTTATTTTAACCAGGGACGTGCGAAACGGGGGGGCCTTATTCGTTTTTTGCCCCTAACTTTCTTCTGTGTATTTTTTTTGTGATTTTATTTTCAGAAGATAATTTCTCAGGTCAAAATACATGAAAAAGGTGCTCTTGTTGTAATACTGTACGATTAACCGTTTTCGAGAAAAATCCACTTGAAGGTAAAATTTCACGCTTCGAGCACAAAAATTAAATACTAAAATGTTGAAAACCGAATTTTCAATGATGCAAGGTGAATGTACATCCAAAACTAAGAAAAAACCTCATATACTTCCAAAAATCAATCCTAAGGGAGCTGTGGTCTCCTCTAAATGCACCATATTTAAAGGGCCATAGTATCTTTAAAAGCGATGTTCTGACCTACACGTATAGAAGCTTTTTTTCTTGGTTTTTAATGTAGAATTAGCCTGCATCATTGAAATTTTGGTTTTCAACATTTTAGTATTTATTTTACGTCGAACCGTAAGATTTTTTCACCTTCAAATCAATTTTTCTCGAAAACGGCTAATCCTACAGTATTACAACAAGAGCACCTTTTTATGTATATTGACCTGAGAAATCATCTTCTGAAAATAAAATAACAAAAAAATACACAGAAAAGAGTTAGGGACAAAAAACCAATAAGGACCCCCGTTTCGCACGTCCCTGGTTATAATAAGTACCTGAAAATAATATACGAAGATGGGCCTTATTAAGTTTAGTTTACATGCAAAACCCCGTTTCTGTATCTGAAAGGGTTCCTGAATAAAAACCGAATTTTTTAGCCACTTTCAAAGAGGTGTATCTCCCTTAGGACGCATTTTAGACAAAATGGTCCATTTTAGTTGTGGGGGGCTAAACACTATTTACCCCTCACCGCTCTTGTTATGGGTGCGCATGGTTTTATATTGGTTGTGCAAGTGACTTACTATTAGATAGTAATAGAAAATTTTAACTTTTTTATTAAATAATAGTTCTGCGCGGGGCTGAAGATAAACATTATTTACACCTTATTGCTCTTGTTAAGGGTGCCCAAGCTTTTATTTTGATTGTGCAAGATTGTGCAAACCAAAAAGTTTTTTTTTAATATATTACATTTTTTGGTCAAATTTAGTTCTGGGGGGGCTGACGGTAAACATTATTTACCACTCACCGCTCTTGTTAAGGGTGCGCAAGCTTTTATTTTGGTTTTGCAAAGTTGCGCAAGCTTTTTTTTAATATACTACAACATTTTTCGGTCAATTTTCGTTCTGGGGGGGGGGGGCTGACGGTAAACAATATTTACCCGTTACCGCTCATGTTAAGGGTGCGCAAGCTTTTATTTTGCTTGTGCAAGGTTGTGCAAGTTTTTTTTTAACATACTACAACATTTTTCGTTCAATTTTAGTTCTGGGGGGAGCTGACGCTAAACATTATTTACCCCTCACCGCTCTTGTTAAGGGCGCGCAAGCTTTTACTTTGGTTGTGCAAGGTTGTGCAAGCTTTTTTTTAACATACTACAACATTTTTCGTTCAATTTTAGTTCTGGGGGGGGCTGACGGTAAACAATATTTACCCTCACCGCTCTTGTTAAGGGTGCGGAAGCTTTTATTTTGGTTGTGCAAGCTTGTGCAAGCTATTTACTATTAGATTGTAGTGAAAAATTTTAACTTTTTTACTGGGGGGGGGCTAAGGTCAAGTTAGCCCCCCCCCCCCACGGTTTTTTTCATATAATTAACCAATAGTTAGTGCGCAAGCTTTTTTTTTGGTTGTGCAAGGTTGTGCAAGTTATGTGCAAACTACCTATGTATTTTTCGACCCTAAGTTTTAACGGGGGGGGGGGCTAACTTGACCGACCCGACAGGGGGGCATGGGGCGACATTTTTTTAAATGGAAAGGTGGGTCGTGTGATACATCATTTTAAATCCTATAAAATTCTCCATTTAACTGTATATTTTTTATTTTTTTTAGACATTTTTTTTGGGTTTAAAATAGGGTTGAAAATGGGGATTTTTGTCAAAATTTCTCTAAAAAATCCAAACAATTTTTTAAAAATGCCTAATTTCAAATTTAAAAAAAGTAAATTATACTTTTAAACTAATTTTAGTTGACACAAATAAAAATTAACAAAAAAAAAACTTAAAAATTTATTTTTTTAGCAGAAAAAACTGAAAAATCAAAACCTTAAAAAACATGTTTAAAAAATTTAAAAATGTATGGTTATATAGAGAATTTTAAATGCTTTAAAATGACGTATCACACGACCCCCCTCTCCATTTAAAAAAATTTCCCCCCATGCCCCCCTGCCCACATTTTAAGAGATAAAAGTATCAAATATATGTTTAATGATAGTTTAAGTTGTCTTATTTAGGAGTTCTAAATTTTAAATCGATATCTCAACTCGTTCAAAAGTTAAGAGGGGGGGGGGGTGACTTTTGGACCGCACTGTATACACGTTGACAATGTTGTTAAACAAGCTTCCAAAATGCTTGGGTTTATATTCCGAAATACCACAGATTTTAGAAATCATGGAGTCATGAAAATATTGTATTATTCCCTTTGTAGATTTGTTTTGGAATATAACTCTTGTGTTTGGTCACCTTACTATAACACCGATATAAGTGCGATTAAAAGTGTACAAAACAAATTTTTAATTTATATGTCCTTTAAATTTAACATCCCACGAGAGGGTTATCATGTATCAAATGTAAGAACGTTTTTAGAAATGGAAACGCTTGAAAATCGTAGGAAATATATCGATGTTATTTTAGATTTTAAGCTTTCACGGCCATTAAGATATAAAGAACTTTCACTTTCGGGTTTAGACCGTGTTAATGGATTTTCACTTTCCGACGTTTCGTCTCTTACTACTAGAGACATCTTCAGGGATTAATCTGAAACTTAGTTTCAGTTTCAGATTAATCCCTGAAGATGTCTCTAGTTTCGTCTCTTACTACTAGAGACATCTTCAGGGATTAATCTGAAACTTAGTTTCAGTTTCAGATTAATCTGAAACTTAGTTTCAGTTTCAGATTAATCCCTGAAGATGTCTCTAGTAGTAAGAGACGAAACGTCGGAAAGTGAAAATCCATTAACATGGTCTAAACCCGAAAGTGAAAGTTCTTTATATATCGATGTTATTTTTTTATTCAAAATTGTTAACTCATACATAAATTGTCCACGGCTTCTATCACAAATAAATTTCAATTTTAATATTTCTTACCAATAGATCCCTAATATTGTTTCAGACTATAAATGGTTTTAATAATTATATTATAAATTCTCCAATCAATCGTATACTGAAATATGGTAATTACTATAATCAGTTTAATGACATCGATTTCTTTATTGGTTCTTTAAATGTTTTCAAAAATTGTCTTAGGTCACGTATTTACACCTTACATTGATTTTAGATTTATATATACTAACCCTAGTTAACTTTTATATATTTTGTTATTATTTCGTCTAAATTGTAATTTTTTGTAAATTGGGTTTACCCGTTAAATAAATAAATAACGAGAAATAAAACCGGAATGTATACATTTTACTAACTGGCAATTTTGTGTGTGTGACCTGAATTTTTCACATTCCACCCAGGTGCGAGTTGATAAAATTTAGATACAAAACTAAACGTAGGACAAGAACCGAAAGTAGAAATCGAAATCGAGCGTTAAATGGTACCGGAAGTAGAACCGAAATCGGAAGTAGAATTCGTACCGGAAGAGCAGGAAATTCGACTCGCCTTCCTTTTTTTTTGGTTTAGACAGTTGCTGTCATTGTGGAAAAGACGGCACTCGGGTAGGTAACACGCTCTGCCGTGCGCGCGGCTTGGTGACGTCATCGCGGGAGTTATCCCCACCGACGAATCAGAGATGTGTCAGTCAGCCAGCGGCACTTGGGGTGGTAACATGTCTGCAGTGCGCGTGGTATCCCCAGCCAGTGTTGCCAGCCCTACGGAAATTTTCGTTTGCTTTATCTACGGATTTTGATCGCATTTTATTATTCTAGTCAAATCGTATATGTATTACAGTTAAGAGTTTTTTTTTTGCTAAGAAATGCAATTTTTCAAGATTTTATTTGAAAATTACTATTTATATAATTTAAAATTAGTTTAAAAGATTAATTTATGTTTTTGTATCCTGCATTTCATGAAATTATTCGTTTATTAAAAAATAAGAAATGTTGAAGTTCCCATTTTCAACCGTTACTCTTAAAAAAATAGTTCAAGCGCCGCCCAGAGACTCGCATATCCATAATACATAACACAACGATGCCGTAAATAGTTTGATGTACCCTCGTATGTTCAGTGCGAAGGCTTTTAACGATATGCTTATTGTTATGTCGGCCTTATCACTATTCGAACTGAAATCACAAAATAGTACCTATATACCGTTTTATTTTGTATATATGAAACATTTTTTCCAAACCAAGTCACGTGACCATATGTCCTTTCAACTTTGCTCATAATCATAGAGTGGGAGAGAGCGCACCTTAGAGGATGGAAGGGATATAGATTTGGCATCCTTATACCTAATACATTGAGATATTCTGGGCCTAAAATCCAGCGCGCTTAAGATGTTGGAGTGAGATATTACTATATACTTAAACCGACCAATGAGAAGCAAGATCCAGGGTCTCTTATTACACGAGTCTTATGCACAACATGTTGGGCCTATAATTCTCCCTCCAATGCTCACTCTGTCTTCCTTCCATCCGCACGATAGTAATGTGACTTAGTTGCGAGAAAGTGTTCACTATATTATCAATTTTATCATTATAATTGGCTATTACGAATAATCCAGTAGTAAATTACCATGTTAAAATGGTGAAATGCAGAATACGACAGTATTTAGGTATAATCCGTAGATCTACGGATTTTTTAAGGGTGGATCTACGGATTTTTTAAGGGTGGATCTACGGATTTTTTAAGGGTGGATCTACGGATTTTTTAAGGGTGGATCTACGGATTTTTTAAGGGTGGATCTACGGATTTTTTAAGGGTGGATCTACGGATTTTTTAAGGGTGGATCTACGGAATTCTAAGGAATTTTTACCACTTACCTACGGATTTTTAAAATGTTGACCTGGCAACACTGGGGACCCCAGCGGTGAAGCAGAGACGTGTTAGTCAGTCAGCGGTACTCGGGGTGGTAACACGCTCTGCATTGCGCTTGGCTTGGTGACGTCATCACGGGTGATATCCCCAGCAGCGAAGCAGAGACGTGTCAGTCAGCTAGCGGCACTCGGGGTGGTAACATGCTCTGCAGTGCGCGCGGTTTGGTGACGTCAGTGCGGGTGGTATCACAGCAGCGAAACAGAGACGTGTCAGTCAGCCAGAGTCACTCGGGGAGGTAACACGCTCTGCAGTGCGATCGGCTTGGTGACGTCATCACGGGTGGTATCCCCAGCAGCGAAGCAGAGACGTGTCAGTCAGCCAGCGGCACTCGGAGTGGTAACACGCTCTGCAGTGCGCGCGGTTTGTTGACGTCATCGCGGGCGGTATCCTCAGCGGCAAAGCAGAGACGTGTCAGTCAGCCAGCGATAAAGGTAGTATTTAAAAATAAATAATTTTATCAATACTTTTCCATACAGGAGGTTTGGATTTGTACGTATTTTTTTTTTCTAACGGCTAAATTGTCCGCTGTAAGTGTACGCCGGTACCCTTTACGAAGGGTACAGAAAGTACATAAACATGACTACGATGTATTTTATTTCTTTCAGGTACTATTATTTTCTTTTAGGCATTATATCACTGGGTTAAAATTATAAGGTTCTATGTTCTATAGAAACCCCATAATGAAGAACTATATTATACAATGTTGGTTTTATTATTTTCTTTTTTTCAGATAATGCTATATAATATATAGCCTATATTGTGCATTAGGTATTTTTTGAAAAAAAAAGTGTTCTTAGGTTAAATATTCTAAACATTTATTTTTTTTTTCAGGTATTAATTACATTATAATGTAATATTAGTTTTTATTTGAATGTTTACTAGGTATATTAATATTTTTTAATTGTTAAGGATATTGTTTATAATAATTTTGGTTATATTTATGTATATTTTTTTCAGGATATAAGTGTTTTTTATTTATAATGTTATTTTATGTATTTTTTTTTTTTGATATGTTTTATAGGATATTTTCGTTGGTTATATTTTTTTCAGGTATTTATTTTTTTTACAGGTACAAATACAATTTTAATCTACAATCAGATTAAAATTATAGGATGGTTACATATTGTTTTATGCAAAAATACGCTAGGTATATTAACTGTAGGTTTTTGGAAGTTTATAGGCCTATAAACATAAACATTAAGGATAATATCCTTAATATAATAACATAGTATGTTTTTTAAGGTAGCATGGGGCGTGTAGAATAATTTGGGTTAGACTAATACTAATATGTAAATATTATTTATTTCAGATATATCAGAAAGAAGGATTTAATTAAAGTTTTAATTTTTATGTATAATGTGTTATTTTATTTTTTAGATCTTTGAAGGACAACTTTTACAGACAGTGTAATCAGAACTCCTAAGGTAAAATTGACAGCTAGTAACAGTAAGTTTATTTTAAGGTTAAGGTTTTTTCTTTCCATTCAAGCCAAGCCAATTTCCTCCACCCGGGAAACAAACCCGGGTTGTTGACATAGTTTCCCCTAGGTTTAATTTAGTATATAGTTAAATAGCCAAAATCCGCACCAATTCCCTTAAGGGGGAATGGATAGGTAGGGTTACACGCACAGGTTGTCAATATCCTCAAAAATTCCCTCAAGGGGGAAAGGATAACCGCAAACAAAAGACAAAGGAACAGACGGACATTTGAGGTGTTCTCTCTGGATGGTCGACTTTTTCCCATACACGCCAGGTATCTCGAAAGAGAGAGTAGTACCAACCCTGACATCGGTGAGACCGAACTTACAAAGTGGGCAGTTGTCATACTAGGGTTAGGTATATATAGTGTATGTTAAATTGTCGCCTGACGAGATTATACTCCACGTGTATAGGCCTACTGAGGGATCCTCAGAGGGGAACTGAGGTTTTCTCACTGGGGAACGGCACGTTAACCGTAACGCACCTAGTGCTTTACCTCCTGGGTGGTGTGGAAAAGAGCACAACTATTCTAGTTAGAGATGGTAAGTGTAAAGAGTAAAAAAATATCTATCTGTCTGTCTGTCTGTCTGTCTTTCTGTCCATCTGTTTGTCCATCTTTCTTATGGTATGTGAACCTTATAATTATAAGTTAACTTTTGAATGTAATATCGGTTTTCAAAATTTTTTTCGCTAAGCAGATTGAATTTCTTTATAAATAATGTCTGTCCATCTTTTTGTCTTATGGTATGTAAACCTTATAATTATAAGTTAACTTTTGAATGTAATATCGGTTTTCAAAATTTTTTTCGCTAAGCAGATTGAATTTCTTTATAAATAATAGTATATTTCCAACCTAATAAGAAAATTAAACATCATTATATCACCATAGAGTCCCTTTTCAAATTAAACATCAAAATTTTTAGGATTGGCAATGCATTTTACCGGGAAAACGCCATGATGAAACTCTCCTGCATAATACCATTTATGATTAAGCTTTCCTCTAGAGGAAATAAACAACATTTCATTTTATGATATTGAACTTTCTGATATGCAATAGTTGATTATATTGACTCACCATATAGTCCGAAAAACGTATTGCAAATTAAATAAAGTGATTATTTTTCTTTAGCAATGGACTTCCCTTATAGAAATTTACGTTAAAACAACTTTACCTAACGTTAGGAGAATGTTTTGTCTGTATCGTTAGGGTTCTATTACTAAAACAACGTTTATCTAACGTCATAAACCCAATATACTTATACTTTTGGACTTTTCAACCAAATATTTTTTTTCAGTTTAGTCGGCGAGCTGGTGACCATTTTCAATTTTTTTTTTATATATATATATTTGGGCCTACGCGTTTATTATACAGTTAATGTCGCGATAACCCGAATGTTCGATACTCCGAATGAGGCAGTAATCCGAACAATGAAATTCGGACTTCAAAGTACATGCGTGTATGTTTCACTGTTCGGTTTACCGCATAATTCAGATTATCGAAAATTTACTTAATTTTGGTATCAAATTACAGGTACACTTGGAATTAAAAAAAGTACTACATCACTGGACCTGGAGGTACACCAAATTTTTAAAATTTTAGGTGTTTCAAGTGATTTACTGACCATGAAATTTTTAGGGTTATGTACATTGTCAGTGGATTTAAAAACGGTATAAAACACATTCATTTCTCGTAAAATATATTTCTATTTGCACAATTTATAGAAATATATAGAACTAAAAAAAAAAATAATAACAGAAATAAAAATATATAATTAATAAAATAACGAAAAGCAATAAGGTACCTTATTTAATAGCAGTTAAAACTTTAAAGGACCACAAATCTTCATTCCTATATATTTTAGCTCTGAATCTCTAATTTCTCGACCATTTTCCTTATTAGCCCCAAAATATATTGTTAAAATTGATTTTTGTTGCTGGCTTAAGTGTTGCATGTTGACTCATTTGACACAACTATGTGTCGAACAAGATGACTATTACATTTGGTTTTATATATCTCTGACTTAGTTAGGTCCTGAATTGACTACTTTTTAAAGATCGCAACTGAACGAGACAGGCAACGCTTGGTTTCATCCAGCACCGTTCCCAGCGTTAGATGGCTCATACCTTTTTTATGCACGCGCAATGTACGAGCTCTATTAACGCAAGATATGAAGCAAGTATTTTCGCAGGAACTAAGTAATGATAAACGTTATATTAATATTAGACCTAAATGTTAGGTTACCAACGTTAGGAATCGGGAAATATATTACAAATTATACATTACAACTACGTGGGGATAACGTTCTTCTAATGCGAAGCAGAGACGTGGCAGTCAGCCAGCGATATAGGTAGTATTTAAAAATAAATGATTTTAATAATACTTTTCCATACAGGAGGTTTGGATTTGTACGTATTTTTTTTTTAATTTTATTATTTAAATAAGAGATAGCTGGAAATATAGTATTAGAATTAAGTTTTATTTTATCAAGGGCGGAATGCTCGATAGTCTGTTACGTTACGTTTTATTACTGGTGTAAACAGAGGACTCGGGGGTAGGTGGGTGATTCCAAAACTAATAATTAACAATCGTTACCGTTTTTTGTTTTATTTTTCTCAGAAACCTTATATAATAGATATAATATATTGTTCATATCTATTTCCCATTAGATGAATTTATTATTAGATGGGTATTTGGGGTTTTCTCTCTCAATGGTCGACTTTTCCGTACACGCCAGGTATCTAAGAGAGAGAGTACCGATCCTGACATCCGTGAGACCGAACTTACAAAGTGGGCAGTTGTCATATAGGGATTTGGTATATACAGTGTATGTTGAATTGTCGCCTGATGGCTATCAAAGAAACAGTCCCCAAATATTAATTTTTCAAATTCTAACGGCTAAGTTGTCCGCTGTAAGTGTACGCCGGTACCCTTTACGAAGGGTACAAAAAGTACATAAACATGACTACGATCCCTTTTTCAGACAATTTACGGATAAAAATTATAAACATGGGGTAATACTAATATGTAATTAAAATTTTCTTTATTCCATATATTTTGAAAATAAGATGCAAATCTTAGGTCCCACCTAGTTACTTATTCATCTATGCATAAAATCTTTTACTTCTAGACCTGTATACATTTTAGATTTTTGAAGGACAAGTTTTATGGATTCTTTTATTTTAGAGCAACATGTATTTGTAAAAAAAGAAGTTTCATAAAGGTAGAATTGACAACCAGTATTGGTAAGTTTTACTTACAGTCATACTGATAGACATTTATATTTCTTTATATTTTTTATGTTTTAGGTTTCCAAAGGACAATTTTAGAAGTACATAACTCATAGCTCTCAACTTACTAAGCTCTGTTTATGGAGGGACACCTCTAATTAATAGCTTAAATATTTCACATTATTTTACAATAAATTTGATTTCCTTAGATATATTAATAACCTAGTTCTTCATATATTACATATTAATTTGTTCCTTTATAATTTACATAAGATAAATCACAGATAAAGTTGTTTTGACTACTTCAACTTAAATTTTACATTAATTTTAATTTATTAAATTTAGATAACATCAAATACAACAAATCACAGATAGTTTTTTTAACTTTTTTTTAAATTTTTTGTTTAATATTTTAATTGAATTCATTATTTTACTTTAATTAAAGTTTAATTTTAATTCAAATTTTACTTTGATTTAAATTTCACTTTAATTTCAATTATACTTTTATACTTCGACGATTAAATTGACGTATTTTGTTACTTTAGGTAATAAGTTAATAAATTAATTTTAAACTTTAAACAAGCCTTTTTTTTCCTTTTCAGGTATTATGTTACAACATACAATAAGCCATCGAGTTTGAGATTAGTTTTTTTTACTTTTGTTGCGTTTTTTTCAATTTTTATTTCTCTTGGTAGCTCATTGTATGCTGCAACACCCCTGCAGTATATTAAGTTTTTACCCATTAGTGATTTCATCCTAGGTGCATCCCATAGACAAAGAACATAGATGAGCTGTCATCTCAAGGTTATATACAAATTTACCTTGTCCTCCATTTTGATCGGAAGTTAAGTCAGAAATCAGCCGGGAAATTTAAATTAGTGGGTAAAATGTAAATAAATAAACGACATAACCTTACTTTTTAATGTTTTCATATGTTATATTAAAAAAAATCAAAATTACCTAAAAAATATGATACTGCTGTCTGCAGGTAGCAGTCTTTTAATGTTTCTACAACTTTTTATAAAACACGTAATTGCAAAGACTTTACTAGTTCTTTGAAAAAGCACTATAAAATATACAAAAAACACAGAAAGACTTTAAAAGTTCAAAAACGCTATTATATAGTCTATAATAAAATAAAATGTTCACCCTTCTAGCACAAAACACCAAACGCGTAGAAAAAATAACAGAAATACCTCGAAAACAAACTCAAAACATACATAAATTAGGTTATGTTAACCTGTTGCACGAATATGTTAGAGGTGTGTGCCAAGAATTATATTTTATATTTCAATTACTGGTAAAAATAAATAAATATCTGTGTAGTATAACATATTGATTTAGTTTTTACATATATAACAAACTGTTGCAACAAAACAACGACAAAAAGAAACTTTTACTGACTACTGAAGTGAAATGAAAAGACACATCTCTAACAAAGAAAATATTCCTATCTAACGCAACACAGTGTTACCACCATAAAATATATATTTTTTTACTTTATGTTGGACAATTGGAATCAAAATGGAGGACGCATTTAGTCGGGACGCAGAAGTATGCGCAGACGGTCAAAAATCAATCTATTTGTTTATTTTGTCTATGGTGCATCCACAGTCTCGCAACCCCTAGTCGTGTATCCATGGACATCACTTCTTTCTTGGAACTTTAGGCATGAATGCCACGGTAAACATAAACTTAAAACACAATTTCGTAGAAAACTAAAGTTAAAAGCGGTATTGCCAACCCAGAAGAAAAAAAAGTACAAACCTCTAGGTCTATAAGAACACGCAAAATGCGTGTGATTATGAGCTTATAAGAGTCGCAAAATAGAAAAACAATGTAAAACTATTTCATTTAATACTTATAAAAATCGTCATCTTGATTGCCAAAAGTGCAGAAAAATCATATATTTATTTAAGTTACGCTTGTCTCGGGTTAGGGGAAAGTTAAATAAAAAACAGTATTAGATCAGCTTACCGGTTTCGGGCATATATTTACCCTTCTTCAGAGCTAGAATATAAATGGTACATTTTAGAAAGCAAAGAAACATTAAGAAAAAAAGGAAAAAACAAAAAGTTAAATAATAATTTAAAAGCTAATAAACACAAAACACAAATGTTGTACATGAATTATTGAAAATCAGAGAAAGAGCAAAAAACTCTAATATTAAAAATTATAAACATACTGTATAATAATAAGAAGTATTGTTTATTATTTGGTAAGTATATCTAACTATAAAACACAAAAACAGCAAAACAAAAACGTAAAAAACTATATAATACAAACACTTACCATCAATCTTTAATATTAATCAACAAAGCTAATTCTGAGACATCTAAAAATCTATATTTATTTGAAATATTAAAAACTTTTAAAAATTATAACAATAAAACGTTTTACGACCTGCCATGTTTGATACTAATGAAGGAGACCAATTGGCTGTGTCTAAGGTGTCAGCGAATGCTATAAAGAAGTTTTTTAAAAATCCGGTTTAGAAATAATTGTCAAAATAACAAAAACAAACAAACAATTAAAACAAAATTAAAAAAAAATACTATAAAAAATATAAATAAATGAGCTTGAGTAACAATTATCTTAGTAAAATATATTTATATAAGGTATTTAAATTTTGGCAATCTTTTTGGAGGTTAAAGTTTTTGGGAGTGCGAACGATATGAGCTATCTCTAAGAAGAGACGTTTATCATCATTTTCTTCAAAATCTAAAATCTTTACATTATCAAAATCTAATTTGTGCCCAGTTTCTTTTGCATGGGCTGATAGTCCTGTATTTTGTTTTAAATTCCTAATGTCTAATATATGTTTTAATTGTTTGTTTGTTTTTGTTATTTTGACAATTATTTCTAAACCGGATTTTTAAAAAACTTCTTTATAGCATTCGCTGACACCTTAGACACAGCCAATTGGTCTCCTTCATTAGTATCAAACATGGCAGGTCGTAAAACGTTTTATTGTTATAATTTTTAAAAGTTTTTAATATTTCAAATAAATATAGATTTTTAGATGACTCAGAATTAGCTTTGTTGATTAATATTAAAGATTGATGGTAAGTGTTTGTATTATATAGTTTTTTACGTTTTTGTTTTGCTGTTTTTGTGTTTTATAGTTAGATATACTTACCAAATAATAAACAATACTTCTTATTACTATACAGTATGTTTATAATTTTTAATATTAGAGTTTTTTGCTCTTTCTCTGATTTTCAATAATTCATGTACAACATTTGTGTTTTGTGTTTATTAGCTTTTAAATTATTATTTAACTTTTTGTTTTTTCCTTTTTTTCTTAATGTTTCTTTGCTTTCTAAAATGTACCATTTATATTCTAGCTCTGAAGAAGGGTAAATATATGCCCGAAACCGGTAAGCTGGTCTAATACTGTTTTTTATTTAACTTTCCCCTAACCCGAGACAAGCGTAACTTAAATAATTTTGGGACAAGAACTATTTATATTACATATATTTATTGTTATATCGTCCTTTATACATTAATAGTATATTATTCAATGAGTATATAATAATTGCTATTAATCAATGAGGGTAAATTTTGGGACACGAGCCGATAGGCGAGTGGCCTAATCACCCTAATAATTAATAGCTATTATACGCGAGTAGAATACTATACTTTATCCACGGCTGTTTTAAAGTTTAAACGGTTTATTTTTACAGACTCGTGATTAATAGGTCCATTAATCACGACCGTGGATAATAGTATATTATTCAATGAGCGTATAATAATTGCTTTTAATCAATGAGGGTGAATTTTGGGATACGAGCCGAAAGGCGAGTGGTCTAATCACCCGAATGATTAATAGCTATTATACGCGAGTAGAATTCTATACTTTATCCACGGTCGTTTTAAATTTTAAACGGTTTATTTTTACAGACCCGTGATTAATAGGCCTATTAATCACGACCGTGGATAATAGTATATTATTCAATGAGCGTATAATAATTGCTTTTAATCAATGAGGGTGAATTTTGGGATACGAGCCGAAAGGCGAGTGGTCTAATCACCCGAATGATTAATAGCTATTATACGCGAGTAGAATTCTATACTTTATCCACGGTCGTTTTAAATTTTAAACGGTTTATTTTTACAGACCCGTGATTAATAGGCCTATTTATTAATCACGGCCGTGGATAAGATATTTTATACAATAGTTTGTTATGTAGGTTTATAGAATATATAATAATATTTGATATAATGTATTATAATGGTGGGTTAATGCGTTATTTGTATCATTTTATTATATTAATATATTAACTAAACTTATTTAAAAAATAATTTTTTTAAATATTTTTTTCATTTGCCTAGCTTTAATAGTTTAGAACTTATTCGTCAAATTTTGGTAATTTTAACAAAAATAAATTAAAAAAATATATATAACTATTAAATAACTGCAGTTAGATGGAAGGCCCAAATGATTCTTTTTTTATAAGAAATGTATTTTTGGTGCTCTTTCATTAAAAATTACTCTTATTTACGTAGGGTTGATGGTTTTTAGGATATTTCCCAAAAACCCCGTTTTGGGGGTTTTAGGAGCCCTAAAAAAATTCACACCTCCTTAAAGTGTAAACTTTTTTGTGTTCCCTGAAAATGTTACGCCGCGTTACATGGGGGGGGGTTTAAAAATAGCCAAATTTTTCGTTACGTAATACTTGAACGTTCCCTTACCCAGGAAGAAATTATTTCGAGGTTAAGCCCTTTTTTTACAAAACTTTCTGTTTATAAAATTGGGCATTGTTTAATAAGAATAAAGCTCCTCATTTAAATACGTCTTGATGCAACAAGGCAACCCCAGTTTTTTTTATTTAGACGTAGGTATTTGTTTTGACTAAAACATACGTTTTAAAAATGTATATACATATTTTTCAAACATTAAAGGTATTTTTAGAACTGCAATAAAAATTGCGTATTTATGAATCTTACATAGTAAGTCGGGAAATTTTCGATAATAAATTTTTTTACGGCATTTGTTTACTTTAATATATTAGATTTTAAGCTTTCACGGCCATTAAGATATAAAGAACTTTCAATTTCGGGTTTAGACCGTGTTAATGGATTTTCACTTTCCGACGTTTCGTCTCTTACTACTAGAGACATCTTCAGGGATTAATCTGAAACTAAGTTTCGAATCAACTTGTGTCACTATTTATGACGAGTTGTGGTTATTCACCCGTAACGAGGTTTTTCCTATCAAAGACTTCCATATTGCAGGTAAGTGGTAACCAGTGTCCCGATTGATATTGTTAGGATGCTTGATGATTTCTATCGATTCCCGTATCTTCTTTGGCATTTTTCTGTTTTCTGTTAATATTTGTTTTGTTTCAGACAAATTGATTTTATGACCTGTTTCATGTACATGTTCGGCTACTGCCGATAAGGAAATTTATTTCTTTCTTATATTGCGCTCATGCTCTTGAAGTCTTGTAGAAATTTTTCTCTTAGTTTCACCTATGTAAACCGTACCACAAGAGCAGGGTATTTTATATACGCCTTCTGAACTCAGGGGTATTTTGTCTTTTGTTGAAGTCAAACATTGACCTAATTTTTGGTTGGACCGAAATATAGGCTTAATATTTGACTTCTTCAAAAGTTTACCTATTTTATCCGTGATACCGCTTACATAGGGAAGTATAACTTGTGTCTGTCTGTCATTGTCACTATTGTCCTGTTGTCTAAACCCGAAAGTGAAAGTTCTTTATATCTTAATGGCCGTGAAAGCTTAAAATCTAAAATAGGATGCCTCTACGGGGAGGAAATCAAACGAGATGCCACTCTATTTGGCAAACTTCGAATCAAATTTGTGAAACTATTAAACAGTCTAACCTTCTTACGGCGGTGTCGTGACACTAAGGCAATTCCGAAGTGTTTACAAATATTTCATCACGTTAAGACTATTGCTGCCAATCGAATATATCGTAGAGCAGGAGAAGCCCTGGTGCGAGAAAGGATAAATGAAGATAAAAGGAAGCTAGACAACGTATCAGACCAACTGTACCGCTTGCATCAGAAACTGGGTAAGACAATTGATTTTGATTTATTTCATGTACTAGATACTATAACTTATGAACACGCTCATGCTATTGGTGTTAAAGTCTCAGAAATCAAAAAGAAAAAGTTTTCTTCTTTGGATAGTAAAGAGAAACCTCCAGTAAATTCAAACACTGTTGTTAATTTGTCAAAGACAAACTTAACAGAATGTGAGATCTCTTTGCTGTCCAAAGGACATAACTTTGCCATTACACCTAGGACAGTACCAACAGACGAAATAATTTCTATAGTGGAGTCTTCCTTGTCTTCATTACCCCCGGTAGATGCAGAGATAGTACGTTATGAAACGCCTAAGATTCTGAAAAAGTCAAAACCACCTAAGTCTAACCTGACAAGGGAGGAATATTTAAAGAATCTTAATCGTAATGACGATATTATTGTTGTGCCTGCTGATAAGGGTAATGCCACTGTGGTGATGGTCAAACTTGACTATTTTAACAAAATAACGGAACTCATAGACAATGACACATACGAAAAACTCGAGACCGATCCTACTGGAAAATTTGAACGAAAAATCACACAATTACTTAAACAATCCTTCCTTACACCTCTTGAAATTTATAATCTAACCCCCCGAGACTCCCGCGTACCAAAATTATATGTTTTACCTAAAATTCACAAGGACGGTGCCCCTCTTAGACCAATTGTCAGCACAATAGGTTCCCCTACGTATAAACTTGCCAAACACCTTGCCCAAATCTTAAATCAGTTAGTTGGAAAAACGAGGTCTTATGTAAAAAATTCCACACACTTTGTACAAACCTTATCGACAGTGACCCTGGACCCCTCGGACATAATGGTTAGTTTCGACGTAGAATCTCTATTTACTAACGTTCCCGTTCCCGATACAATAAATATTATACGAGACCTACTTACAACTGAAAATCTTGACCCTAAGTTATGTAAATTATTTGAAGCTTGTCTGACATCTACATATTTTCTGATACAGGGAGAGTTCTATGAACAAGTGTCAGGCGCCGCAATGGGATCCCCATTATCACCCCCTGCGGCCAACGCTTTCATGGAATACTTCGAGAAAAAAAGCTATTGAGTCATTTCCATTAAAACCTAAAATTTGGCGCAGATACGATGTCTATGCTATTTGGCCCCATGGCATGGAAAGCCTTCAAGGTTTTCTAAATCACCTCAATTTCCAACATAAATCTATACGGTTTATGATGGAAATTGAGAACAACGGATCACTTCCCTTTTTGGACGTTTTGGTTTACAAAACGGAAAATGGCTCAATAGGACACTCGGTATACAGGAAAAAAACCCACACTGACAGATATCTAAGCGCATTTTCACATCACCATCCCTCTCAAAAACGCTCGGTAGTTAATTCACTTGTTCATAGGGCTTTCATGACTTCAGACAAGAATTCCCTAGACACAGAACTCCTTAAACTAACCAAAGCCTTGACCATGAACGGTTATACCAAAAAAGACATTAATAAGACCATATACAAATACAGAAATCCCAGACCCAAACAACAGGACAATAGTGACAATGACAGACAGACACAAGTTATACTTCCCTATGTAAGCGGTATCACGGATAAAATAGGTAAACTTTTGAAGAAGTCAAATATTAAGCCTATATTTCGGTCCAACCATAAATTAGGTCAATGTTTGACTTCAACAAAAGACAAAATACCCCTGAGTTCAGAAGGCGTATATAAAATACCCTGCTCCTGTGGTACGGTTTACATAGGTGAAACTAAGAGAAAAATTTCTACAAGACTTCAAGAGCATGAGCGCAATATAAGAAAGAAACAAATTTCCTTATCGGCAGTAGCCGAACATGTACATGAAACAGGTCATAAAATCAATTTGTCTGAAACAAAACAAATATTAACAGAAAACAGAAAAATGCCAAGGAAGATACGGGAATCGATAGAAATCATCAAGCATCCTAACAATATCAATCGGGACACTGGTTACCACTTACCTGCAATATGGAAGTCTTTGATAGGAAAAACCTCGTCACGGGTGAATAACCACAACTCGTCATAAATAGTGACACAAGTTGATTCGAAACTTAGTTTCAGATTAATCCCTGAAGATGTCTAGTAGTAAGAGACGAAACGTCGGAAAGTGAAAATCCATTAACACGGTCTAAACCCGAAAGTGAAAGTTCTTTATACTTTAATATAATTTAATTTTTCTGCGTAATATAATTTTATGAGATTGGTTAGTATAAATGTTTTATATGTTTCTTTCAGTATTGTAATTCTTTTATTTTTCTATAAATAATCTAAAAATAGTGTTTTATAATAGAACGTAAAATGCTTTACAGTCGAAATCAGTAAAAAAATTTTTTGCGTCCGTCTATCTGTCTGTCTGTCTGTCTGTCTGTCTGGGGGTAAAAATAGGGTAAAACTACTATTTTTAGCGTTTTTTTAAGGCAATTATTATTGTATTTGGTTAATTTAGCACTTATATAAAAGATAATTTTAAATTGGTCAAAAAATATTATAAACAACGTTTTCCTAAAACGCATTGTTTTCGAGATATTGGCGTTTAAGCAGTAAAAGGTTTTTTTAGCATATCTCACATATTTATAACCCGATTTTAAAAAATTATATTTTAAATAAAAGCTTTTAAGCCCTATAAAAAATGTTATATACAGTTTTTGCTAGAATATAATGTTTTAAAGATACAGAATTTAAAATCAAACAAAACACCTAGTTTGAAATTTGCAAACTAGATGGCTCTAGTGTACAATAGTGCCAATGTTTTGACAGGGTGCTTGCAACGTTTCATCTAGTTTTCCATAGGATATATTGATGTTTTGCGTCTGCCCGGACGCTCCTGTAATCAACTTTTTCCCACCTTGATTCAGTTGTTATAATACTCTTCACAGCTTTCTAACTGGATGCTTTTAAATTTTAAAAATCTCAAAAAAATCTCTAGATCAAAAATTTTCATATACAAACTTAAAAAAAAGAGTTCATCCGTCTGTCCATCTCTCCGTTCGGACGAAGAGACAGACGGACAGACGGTCTCTTATATGAAAATGTTTGATCTAGATTTTTTTAAAGTAGATAGAAATATTTGTACAAATTTTGAAAAAAAATTCTATTCATAAACAAAAAGTTTAGGGGCGCCACTTTTTAACACAGTACAATAAATAAAGTAATAATAATAATAATAATAATACTTTATTTCCATATGACTTACGTTTTGGACAATGTCAATAATACAGTTTACAAATAAATAATACAAGTAATTACACAACACATTTAAAAATGAATTTAAATCACAGTAACATTTAAAAATATCTCCATCTTTCATCAAAAATTTATTTAAATAATGAAAGGCATTTAATATAAAAAAGTCTTTCTATTTTGGGACTCTTATAAGCTCTTAATCACACGCATTTTTCGTGTTCTTACTTTTTTTCTTTTGGATTGGCAACCGACAGAAAGCCTATAGCTTGACGTTTTCCGTGCAAATGTCAACGGTGATTTAAAGTTAAATTTTCTACAAAATTTTGTATTTAGGCTATTTTTTACCGTGTTGTGGCTGGGTTACTTGCAGTGAAAAAGAGAAGACATGACTATAAAATATGTCAAAATATAATTTTTTCTTACAATTTTAAACATGGCGAGAACTTTTCTGACAAGCCACACTTGAGCAGCAGTGTTGCGGCAACAGTTTTTTAACCAGTCAGAAACCAGTATCTAAATCCTACTACTACCAATTCCCCTCTGCTGCTTGTTTCAAGCGATTGAAGTTAACTTAGATTAAACTGCTGTAGTGCTGTTGCGCCGTTTTTTAGGTTAGTTTTTAAAATTGTTTATATTAAGTAAGGTAATATTGATATACCTAATTATACAGTGCGTGCATTAAGTCTGGAATCACCCAAATAACTTTTTAGTTACAAGTAAAATACAAAAATCCTCGGACAGGTCGATTTATATTTTTAATTCTGCAAATTTTGGTCTAAAAAAAGTTATCAAAATTGGCACCCCCTTGCACCCTCACCCCCCAACTTTTTTTTTCAAATAGCAACTTACCCCTTGTGATACATCATTGGAAAGGTAATTTAATAAGCTTTCCAACAGTGTATGATAAAGCCTAATTTGTTAAAGGGTCTATGAAAAAACGCATGTTTTATTTAAACATTGTTTGTGTGAAATATTACGCATAATATGGTAATTGTTGCCCTATTTCCTACTTGGCTTAAGGTTATTTTAAACTTATTGTAATAATTTATACCCTGTTGGAAAATGCATTTTTTTTTTCTTTTTATTGACCAATTTTATGTTTACTATTTAATCGATTTTAATCCCGTTTTTTTACTGTCCACTATCAAAGAGCTGAAGGACATCAATTTGAACATTTATAGTGAACTAAAGTTATACTTTACATGTCTTTATAATAAACTAAATTGTGCATTTTATCATTAGCCCTTTACCAAATTAGGCTTTATTATACACCGTTGGAAAGCTTATTAAATTACCTTTCCAACGAAGTGTCACAAGGGGTAGGTTGCTATTTGAAAAAAAAAAAGTTTGGGGGTGAGGGTGCAAGGGGGTGCAAATTTTAATAACTTTTATTACACCATAATTTGCAAAATTAAAAATAAAAATCGACCTATCCGAGGGTTTTTGTGTTTTACTTGTAACTAAAAAGTTAATCGGGTGATTCCAGACTTAATGCACGCACTGTATAGTAGATTTATAAAAATTGTTATTCTTTTATAGTTTATTTATAAACAGTGGTATTTGTTTTACTCAACTTTTATTTTTTTTTCGCCACCATAAATAAGTTACAGTTTGCAAATAAATTTTTGAGAAAATCACCATCGCATTGAAAAAGAAGTAACTATATAATAATTGTTTATTTATTCAATAGAACGTCAAATTTTGATTTTTAAATCAAAAGTAACCTTTAAGAAAACTGTTGCAGAAACACTGCAGTGTAAATTGGCTGCATGCAGCCAAATTTACTGGCAGTGTTGCGGCAACAGTTTATAGTCTGGAGTTGGGATTGCAGCCGCCACACTGCTGCTCAAGTGTGAACGCGGCGTTAGTGCAGTTAATTGTTTTAAAGTTACCGCAACAAAACCAAAGGCTAAAAGGTCATCGAAACGAAAGATTTTTAGAAATATAAATTAATTTTTTATGTAAAATACGAAAATAAAAATACCTATAAAGCAAAATAAACAGTTCTTTAGATTTTTATCCTTAAATTGGAAAACTTTACTGGCACACGCGACACTTTAATTAGAGTTTTATTTAAGTGATAAGCATTAATCCTTGTTATAATGCCCTGCTAAAACAAGTTGTCCTATCTGCAAATTAGATGTTTTGAGATATGGCCAGTTTTATTGTTTTTCTTTACAATTTTTGAAAACCTGTTTAAATAAATATGGCGTTGAGTTCTGCTTCATTTTAAATCAAAAATACGTGATATCCTTTTAAAAAAAATATTTCTTTTTCGTAAGAAATAGTTATTTATGGTACTAGAGGGTAAAGTAAGATATTGCCCATGAGAAAATTAACCTGCGAGGCGTCAGCCAAGCAGGTTAATTTTCGAGAGGGCAATATCGGTTTACCCATGAGTGCCATACAAGGTTTTATCCAATAAATAGCATAGGAATTCAAATTTTTATTAAAAATTTTAATGACATATACAAGAAAATAATTTGACAAGTGACAGTTCAGTGGGTAAAATAAATAATTATCCACTCAATAAAGTAAAAGCCACGCGGGGGTTATTATTGAGTTTATCTATTTAAAATAAAGCTGGTAATTGTCTTATTATCTGTATGTATTGGATAAAATAAATTATCATACTGACAAAATGATCTAAAAAGTCCAATCAAATTACTAAGATCTGTAAAGTTAGTCCTATTCCTGACCATTTTTGACCCCCACGCGGCGGAACATATTCGTTAGTGAGCGCCGTGTGCAATAAAATTAGCAACGAATCCGTATCTTAGGCCTCCTAGATCCTTGTTAAAAACGTGATCCAATAAACATTTTTTAAGTTTATAATTTTTTAAGTGTTAAGTAACATTTTTACTGACACGCACCTCCCCCCCTCTTTAACGCGGCGTAGTGTTTTCGAGACCAAGCAACCTCCCCTAGAGCGTTACGTAATACTTGAACGTTCCCTTATTAAAACTGAAATAATTTTCTTAAAATAAAAAAAAATATGAGAAGCTAAAATATTAATAAAAGTAAGACGTTTTTTTTTTAAAAAAAAGTCCTGTTTTGTGTTATAATATGTTTAAAAAGAAATACGCTTCTTTGTTTATATTCAAATTCTGTTTAAGATATAAGTCGTTTGGACTTTTTACCCTGTTACCAAAAAAAGTGACAGACAGATTAAAATAATCCAGGATTTGATAAAAAGTAAATTAAATAAATAAATTTTTAAATATACAATACTGTAGATTTTTATTTTCTGAGCAGGTTTTTGACAATTTTAAAAATTTAAAAATTATCGTATAATATTTTTCCAATCCTGAGACTGCAAAGATTACAATTATAATGTACCTACCTATGTACTGTAATGTACTAATACGGTATAAAATTTGGACTTTTTAAATAAATCTTTATAAATCTTCATAATTCAATTTAATAATAATAATAATAATATAATAATAATAATCTTTATTTAGCAAAAAGCTATTTTTGTTCCATACTTTTTACAAATAATACAAATATTAATAGTTATCAACAACATAAGTAAATAGTAATTTTCTAAAACCTAAGTATTTATCACAATTTTTCAAAGTAGCTGGTAAGTCATTATAAATTTGAAAACCTTTAAAGAAAAGAGAATTTTTAGTTCTACTTTTGTTAAATTTTTCTATTAATATTTTATTGTCTCTAGTTTGGTATCCATGACTATTATGTCTAAGATTTATTTGATTACATAAATAGGACGGCAACATATTATTTTTCATTTTAAAAATAAACAATATTGTTTTAAAAGTAATTCTTTGCTTAACACTCATTATATTAAGAGATTCCAACATTAATTTAATCGGCGTATATTTACTACAATTTAAAATAGATCTTAACGCCCTGTTTTGTATAACTTGCATTCTGTCAAACTCGTTTTTATTAGTTAAACAATATAGTAGAGCAAAATTCCATATGAGGGGCCACAATAGACTTGTATAATAGTAATTTAGCATACATACTGAGTGATTTACCAACTCTATAAAGAAAACTAACTTTTTGTGACTTTTTACTCATTACATATCGAGCATAATTTTTAAAACTCAAAATTTCATCTATTACTACCCCTAAATATTTAATTTCACTTACCCTCTCCAAATTCTGGTTATTTATTACAATGTTTACTGGGTGATCAACTTCATTTAATTTAAATCTATTACCTAAAATAATAAATTTTGATTTTTTAACATTTACTGCTAAGTCATTGTCACACATCCATTTAAATATCAACTCCATATCAGAATTTAAAAGTTTAATCATTTCTTAATTTCTTAATTATTCAATTATTATGAAGTTCACGGAAAAAAAAATATAGCTAGGAGCGCTATAACACACATACCAAGCAAATTATAATCGCTTATTATATAAATACAAGGCTTTCTCTTACAATTATGGCAGTCAGTGTAAAAATTTATATGAAATACTTTAATTGTTTAGTGAATAATAAAATATAACAAATAGTATGGCATTTATAGCTTAAATAGATTTAATTATTGTCCGTGCTAATAATTTTTATAATATAATAAAATTTCTGTAAATTTATAATAGTGCCTGTAATAAATATAATCGTGTCTGTAATATATATAATCGTTTCCAATTTATTTTTAACATTATTAGTTATTGTGTCCCTTATAAAATATAGCTTAAATCACTATAATTTGCCACTGTTACCAAATATCTTATAATGTATAGCGCAGAGCCCACTCATTTCTTTCCGTGTTTCTGCAAAAATTAAGATTTACGAGTCGAAAACTAAAAATTTTTTTACCATAAATCAATTATCTTCTAAAATTCAGACTCTGAATGTAGGAGAGTTGGAAAAACACGTTATATGGCTTGAAACTAAAAAACAAATAAATGTAAAAATAAATTATTAAATTTTTCTAAATTTGGATTCATTAAACTAGGGTCTGTAAATAAAAATTGACATTAAAGATTTTCTATGGTTTTACAAATTTAAGAAAATTTCTGTATAATTTCGCCTAACTGCCCATTTTATCAGTTAACAGCAAACATTATTATTATTATTATTATTATTATTACGAAAAAATATGAGTGAAGGTTTAAAACCTATAATACTCATTTGACCTAATTTTACAATACGAACTTATCATATCTGATTTTAAAAATGTTGGAGTTACTGGCAGACACAACTTCTTCAGGAAGTGAGTTCCATTTGTGGAACACACGGACAGGCAGGGTGAATTCTTTGTAAGTGGTTCTAAAGGTAGGTCTCTTTAGCTTCTTGGAGTGGCCACGAAGTCGATCATCCCCTGCTAGTTTGAACAGGTGGGTTAAAGAGGACTGAATATTAATTGAGTTGAAGGTGCAGATCATATCGCCCCGCAAATAACGATCGTTTATTGATGGAAGCTTATAGAGTCTTAGGCGGTGTTCATACGAAGGGCGATTTTGTCCATATGAATATCGGGTGAATCTCCGCTGGACGTCTTCGAGCGCTGTCTTGTCACGCACTAACACAGGAAACCAAACTGAGTTCGCGAATTCTAAAATAGGGCGGACAAAAGTTTTAAACAGTCTTGACCGCACTCGTATGTCTTTATTTATAAACGTTTTATTTAAAAGAAATGAGGTAGAGTTCGCTTTTTTCACGATCTTAGATATGTGTTCGGACCACGAGAGATTTGAGTTTATTGAGACACCAAGATCCTCTTGTGATTCAGTAACCATAAGTTGAGCATTGTTTATTGTATAGTTGTACCGGGGGTTATTCTTACCAATGTGAAGTACGCAACATTTGGATATATTTAACATGTTCGCCTGCACTGGCTCACTCCCCCCAAAAAAAATCGTGGATACGCCCTTTAGTATATAATATATGTCATGCGTTTATTTTTATTTTAGATATAGTAAATGTAATTGACAACAGCGCCCTCGTGCAAAGTGCGCCGTCCTACTCCACCTTATCCATTAGCCGGTGCCCCGCGTACTAGTCTAGTCAATATATATGCTTTTATAGTTTTTTTTATACAATATTCAGGCAGTTACGGTAAAGTAAATCTAATTAAAAGCTAAATGTTTTATAATAGGATTTCGCTTTAACTTGTTTAGTAGGTATAACAAGGTTTAAAACTTTTCTGAAGTGTTACGAGTACCTAAAAGCTATGATCAAACAAATCTTAAATAAGAAAATCTATGCTCAATTCTATTAAAACAACTTAAAAACTTTTAGAAAATTTAGTAATTTTTCGTTAAACCGTTGTTGAATAATTGGGCCCTGTTATGCAAAAAGCAACCAACCCACGTTAAAAAAAGATAATGTATACTGATCTAAAAATGTCCATATAAAAAGTTTAGTTTTCTTTAGAAAATCCTTATACTCCAGTTACCCCAAGTATAAAATAATTCGGGGTAACTGGGTCATACTTATTTAAATTATAAAGCATATTCCTAACCTAAAAATACCATAAAGGGATTTAAGAATACATATTTAATTTTTTTCACCACCACCCTAAAACCACATCTTTATTACTTCTTTTCATTGGTAGAAATATTATTTCTCTACCTATGACGTCAGAGGTTCTAAAAATAATGAAAAGCACCATGGTTAATATTGAATTTTTATTCAGCTGTTTTGGTACCGAAACCATCATTAGTTTTTTATGTATTAAATAAAAAAGTTAGCTATTAAAGAAAAATGCACATTTACAATTTTGGCGAAGGCGCATGCTCAACTTTTTTTTCAAGATGTATAATTTTTTTAGTGAGAATTTTTATACGATGTTTAGCTTAGATTGGTTTAGTTTATTTTATGGTCGTTCTCAGACCTGTTGACAAGTATTTTACATGATATTTATTTTCTAATCAGCGTGCAGAGTTGACTCTTGGTACTGAAGAGGGCCAGCAGCCCGAAACTGTCAGTCTACCAATATCTCTCTGTACGATGATTAGAAAATAGATTGATGGAATAATAAATTATTATCCGTGTCTGAATGATACTGCAGTAACTCATTTGCGAGAGTATGCTAAAAAGCGAGGATCATACCAATTCGGGTGCGGTTCGCGTAACTTCGTCTGAGGGGAATCCCATATAAGAGAGCAGCATAACGTTTTAGGTATGAGTCACTGCAGTCTAATTTAGACACGGATAATAGGGTGGTGGATTTTTTTTGATACTTGTGTTAGATACTTCTGGCAAGTATATAACTACTTGTTATAAACATATTTAATTATAAAATTCCAAAATTTATTTTAATTTTTAATTATTACTAGTACTAAACTAGTATTAGTACTATTTTTCATTACTTTTAGTAAACTAAATACAACTAGTCATATTTTATTTCTTTATAAAGCTCAATATAAAAATTTAATTACTTAATCTGAATAATAGTAGATGTTTTTAGTAATCATTTCTCTTTGTGTATTCATAGAAAAATTAAAAAAGTAAAGGGTTCCTAATTTAAGTTTTTTTTCGTAGTATTCCCTCCTGTAACTATGGATACTCTCGATACTAGGTCGATCTGCGCAAGGGACTTCACACCAAAGCACTGGCACTTTCCCAGATGATGTTTTCCACTTTACGCTGTTAACTCCACGGACGAGGTTTGTCGCATCGCCGAATCACCAGACCGAAGAACATCGTAAACAGTCGGAAAAAATACAGTATTATAAAATTGACTTTTTTCTCTATTTTTTTACTTTTATATAGTTTTTCTATGAACTATGAGTATTTTTCTATAGTTGTGTGAAATGTGTGAGTGAAAGACTTTTTTTCCAGCCTTCTTTGATGATCTTTTAATTTATAATGTGAGTATTTGTTTACGTGTTTGGTGTAGTTTTCACTTTCTGTAGGTAAAGTTTTTTATCTTTAAGTTTTTTTTTTTAATTATGTTTTTTACTCCATTTTTCTATAAAGTTAAAAACCTTACAGACTGTAAATACTAGATTTATTTGTATGTACTTTTTTTTATTTAAATATGTTTTCGAGAAACAAACCGAAAATGGTACGGTTCCACCGCACTTTCTGGCGAAAATGTGCCAATAAGTTTTGAGATTTTGATTATTTTGTTGTTATTTTTAACCGACTTTCAAAAAGGAGGAGGTTATCAATTCGACGTGTGACTTTGTTTTTTTTATGTTTGTTACCGCATAACTTTGGAACGAATAAACGGAATTTGATGAAACTCTTTGCAACTTAAAGAGGGCATTCATGAGGTGGTCCCGTTATAATCTGACGCTCGGATAATGCCGGGTAAGCCGGATAATCAAGATAAATCTAATCGTTTTAACGCAATTTCACTTAAAAACGGCTTAATTTGGTTCTACTACCAACCAAATTTTTTGAGAAATATCGGATAAGCCGGATAAGCTTGATAACTTGATTAAGGGGTCACTTAAATATTACGGCACACTGAAAATCTTTTAAATGCAGCTAAACTTGATTCTCTGGACCTGTAATATTAAAATACCAAGAGAAAATGATTTTACCAAAAGGCGTTGTTTGATTATTACTTAACGCTTAAAGTTTAACAAGATTTTCTTTAGTATTTTGTTTAAAATAAGGTTGGGCGCTAAAATAAAAATATTACTTTTACTTTCTAAAAATTTATATTCAAGATAATGATTGTTAGTGCGTTGTGACGTCAGCAGCTTGCCGATATGGAAGGACAACTATAATTTAGCTTAGATGATGTTACAAATCTACAAGTTCTGTGTCTCTAAAAAGTAAAAAATAAAAACTTTTCGCAAAAAAAAAATGAACCAACTTCTTTGTCTCTAAAAAGTAAAAAATAAAAAATACTTAAGTCGGTGTCAATTTCACAGAAAACAATAATAAAATAATAAAAAAATAATTGTTAGTAATTAATTTAGGAAATGGTGAAATTGGCACCGACTTGAGTATTTTTTTCTACTTTTTAGAATCATAGAAGTCGGTTCATTTTTTTTTGCGAAAAGTTTTTGTTTATAATCAGTTTGCATTTACTTTTGGTGATTTTAATTATGAAAAAGTGTAAAATAAAAAATTTAATGTGCATCCCAAAAATTGCGAAAATAGTTATTTATGTACCAAGGGTATTAAGTAGATATTTATACCAGTCCCTTGTCGTCGTATTTCTGCCAGGGGACTGAAAAAAAAACTCGCATATTTTGAGCACCTAAAAATCAAAAAAGATAATATAATAAGCCTTAAAATGATGTGTATATGGCGCTAGTATGTTCAACTTATTGTGCCGATATAGGGACAATGGGATAAAATGGGTTAAAACACATCAAAATCTGAAAAACCTGTTTTTTTCTCTCGTAAAAATACTTTCTTTTTTCCGATGTCGCTCGAAAAATATAAATGGTTTACAATTTTTTCACTAAAGGAACTAAAAATAACTAAAAAAATTAACCAGTTTTCTTAGCAATTCAGTTGTTTTCGACCGGAATCTTGACAAAAAATCATATCATAAAATGCGAAAAATTTATTTAAGTTTCACGAAGGTTTTCCCATATTTTAAATATTTTACGGGAAAGCAACATGATTTAGAAAATAATCTTTTCTAGTTGGTTAGGTGATAATACTATGTATATTTAATATTATTTTTCAGAACAGGGTGTTTTTAAAGGAATGGCCACAGTGCACATATTCGCATGACCAAAAAAATGTTTTGTTCAAAAAAGTTTTTATGTCAAAATTTCCATGCTTGTGTAAAAAAATCATTGGACTTTGGCTCTATGGGAACGTTCAAGTATTACGTAACGCAAATATTATAAATTTCAACATTCCCTAAATTAATTACTAACAATTATTTTTTTATTATTTTATTATTGTTTGCTGTGAAATTGACACCGACTTAAGTATTTTCTATTTTTTACTTTTTAGAGACGGTTCATTTTTTTTTTTTGCGAAAAGTTTTTATTGTTTACTTTTTAGAGACACAGAACTTGTAGATTTGTAACGTCATCTAAGCTAAATTATAATTGTCCTTCCATCTCGGCAAGCTGCTGACGTCACAACGCACTGCTAGTGCGTTGTGACGTCATTATCTTAAAGATAAATTTCTAAAAAATAAAAGTAATAATTTTATTTCAGCGCCCAAGAGTCCAACCAGCCTAGGTTTTCTTTAAGGGTTAAGTAATAATCAAACAACGCCTTTTGGTAAAATCACAACATTTATCATTTTCTCTTGGTATTTTAATATTACAGGTCCAGAGAATCAAGTTTAGCGTCATCTAAAAGATTTTCAGTATGCCGTAATATTTAAGTGACCCCTTAATTAAGTTATCCGGCTTATCCGAGCTATCCGATATTTCTCTAAAAAATTGGTTGGTATTAGAACCAAATTAAGCCGTTTTTAGGTGAAATTGCGTTAAAATGATTAGATTTATCTTAATTATCCGGCTTACCCGGCATTATCCGAGCGTCAAATTAAAACAGGACCCCCTCATGAATGCCCTCCTTAAGTTGCAAAAAGTTTCATCAAATTCCGTTCATTCGTTCCAAGTCACACGTCGAATTGATAACCTCCTCCTTTTTGGAAGCCGGTTAAAAAGAGAAGGCAAGGTTCAAACTTTTCACCCCTAGCATCAAAAAGTTAAATTTAAAGTGCTCCTGATATAATCAAAATAAATAAACCAAATTCTAATCAAGTAGGCCAGTATCATAGGTACATTAATGCTTACGTTACTATATTTAAATTAGCTAAATGACATTATCATTTATTTTGAAATTTTGGCTCGGCATTCACGATTTGATGGTCCCAACGGGACCGTTGCAATGTGTATATTTCTGGAATCAACAATTTTATTTTTAATTTAAATTAAAAGACACCTAAATAGATCAAATCCGTCCGATTCCGTTGAAACCAGAATTAAAAACCGTTGAAATGAGAGATCACCTAACAAATAGTCCTATTTAACCTTATTTATTTATTTATTTAAACCTTATCTAAGATATTTTATTCCAAAGAGTGAACTTAGTAGGTACTAACAATTTGGCGTGCTAAAAGACATCAATTAACCGTTCCATATTTTTCATCCAACATTCTATTTTATACCATCATTTTTAGCACTTTTTAACTTAAAAAGTCTCGTACCGGTCAAAATTATTAAACCATTACAGATAACGCCCCTTGACGACAAAAGGTTATGACGACACTCATAGTCCAGTCAAATAATAAATGTAAATTGTAATAAATGTACACGGGCTGATATTTTAAAGGGTAGTAGTGGATGTTAACAGAACACTCCTGTTAGTTTTTCACCGGGTGATTTGCCTAAGGGGTGTCCGCTATCTTGAATTTTAGGGGTGGGTGCTTAATATGCATCATACGATAAAAATGCATATAACCAATTTTGTTAAGAAGGAAATTTGCAACAATTATTGTTTGGATGATTTTTTTAATATATTAATAATAATCGAATTAATTTAAGAATAGCCATGTTGGACGTGAAATGTTTTTTTTTTCTATTTTCCGGCCAACTTATTCATCGGACGATAAAAGTGGTTATAAGCAAACTTGCAGCTCTTAAAATTCTCTATAAGTTTTATATATTCTAAATTTTCATAGGTACTTTGGTACGGTTACAAAGGGCGCAACTCGACTTTCACCGCCCATTGTAACCGTAACAAAATAATTATGAAAATTCATAATCTATAAAAATTATAGAGAATTTCAAGAGCTACAAGTTTGCTCATAACAACTTTTATCCTCCGATGAATAATTTGGCTAAAAAACTGAAAAAAACAATTTTACCCCCAACATATTTGAATATTTATAACTCGATTATTACTAATATAATAAAAAAATGATTCAATCAAAACTTCTTGGAAATTGTTTCCTTAACAAAATTGGTTATATACATTTTTATCTTAAGATGCATATTTAGCGAGATAACCGCACTCACCCATAAAATTTAAGATAGCGGACATCCCTTTACTTGACATAAAGGCCCTCGGTTAAATTGCTTCAAATTTTAGTATGTTATAGAGCACCTCCTGAAAAAAAGTCTCCATGGGCACAAAAAAATTTATGGTGCAGTTTGGCCGCTATGGTCATTTAAAGACCATACAATCTAGATGATTATATAGGTACTTAAATTGTGTATCGGTGTGTATGTGTGTTTTTATAATTTTAAATGAGTGGTTAATAGTTTATATAATATTTAAAGGCAAGTTAATGTATATGATTATCTTTTATTTACTATTTTTGAGTGTATATGGGCAGTGTCGGTGCAACCAGGTTTAGGCAGGAGGATTTGTGAGGTTATTTTTTAATGGATTTGTGTAGTATTTATTTTGTATGTCTTAATAGTTATGTGCATTTCTATTAATTTTATGTGGGTTTGTATGGGTGGTTTTGGGTTTGGACCAAACCAAAAAGTCCAAACAATTTCATAAATACCCATACACACCCGTAACTATAGTTTAGGTAAACCTATGCACATCCATAAATACTAAAAAAATACATTAAAACTTATAAAAACCCATAAATATCCATACACACTCACACTACCTTTGCACATCCATATATACTATAAAAACCTATAAAACCCCGTAAAAAAACATAAATAATACATATATACCCATACTTACCCACCTATAACCATAGCTACCCATTTGCATCGATAAATACTAAATAAATCCATTAAAACTAATAAAAACTCGTAAATACCCATAAATACCCTAAACAACCCATACAAACCCACTATTAACACAGAAAATAAATACTACACACATCCATTACTAAAATTTGAAGCAATTTAACCGAGGGCCATTTCCCATAAGGTATGTGCCATGTCCTTTGATTCAAGTTTTTATTTTTCCGTGTCTAGGTTAAAATGATTTATTCTAAGCCATCAAAACGTTTCTTTTTAAACAATGAGACAAAATCTGATTGGCTAGTGAAATAAAATAAAACTAGATAAAACTATACATATTCGATCTCATTCTAATCTTTGTTGTCTGGTAGTCTTTTGAGTAAAAGTAAATCAATCTTTTCACATTGAGTTAAATTCATTAACACTGTTATTTTTTTAGCTAAAACTTTTAACTTGTTTTAGTAATTGGAGCCATGGAATATGAATCGTTTTTTGTTAAAAGGGCGTATATAAAGTAAAACTTTTCGAAAATTCAAAAAAACTTACTATTCTTTTTGTTATTTAAAAAAAAATCCAAAAACACTTTTTGTTGAAAGTAAACCTAGTGCTTAATTTATAGTAAAATTTTCACATAAGTTGGAAGAGCAGTTTTTATGTAATTAAAGCACTGTCAGGATATTTAGCATCTGTCAATCAATTTATCAAAGTACTCTTTATAGTGACCAGGAAAAAAAATAAAAAAACGTCCTTTCAACAAAAATCAATGTGTCTCTCCTCTACCATAATAAAACTGTATCTAACTCAATTTTGAAAAAAAAATTGACTTACGCCCTTTTATCAAACACCGATTCATATGTGCTCTAGAAAATACAAGTTTTATTTGGATATTCTGTTTGGCTGTATTTTTATCCTCCTAAACGTAATAACATAATTCTATCAATATTAACGGGGTTAATTTAACACTGGTCAAAACTCAATATATGTCGGGGTATATGAAAAAGCCCATCTCACTTTATGGAAAAATCGAGATAATGGCTATTTAAATTTCTCCGATTTTTTTATCTTTGATCTAGGACGCATTATTTTATTTAAAATTTTTCTGTTAGGGTTTTTAAACTCAACCCACATTAAGGTAATGTAAGACAAACAAATTTATTTTACTTTCTTTACTTTCTTAGAGAAAAAAATTGGTGGGTCACTATTGCACTATACATTGTGTTCATTTTGGGCCACTATTGCATTACGAACGAGATCTGACCTTCAATAACACGTTTTTTTTGAGTAGATCTAACCTCAAATTTTACTTTGAAATTTTAATAATTTTTACATGTGAAAGAAATGTTCGTTATTTAATAACAAAATATTCAAAATACCAATAATTAAGCTCGGGAATGATTAAATAAACGTTTTTTACTGTTCTTGGAGTAATTACCTTTAAAAATGAAGAATAACTAACTAATAACTAACTAATAATAATAACTAATGCGTAAACATGGTTCAAGTACCTAAATGGATTTCAGTTCCTATGTTCTCAAAGTTTAAGGTAAGCTGTAATTATTTTTTATTAATAAAGCAAAATGTACAAAATTGGTAACATAACGCTTCTGCATTTGTGCAGAAAATGATTTGTTTTGGGACGAACAAATAACTTTCTCGATAATACAAATTTTGGCTTTTTTAAGAATCTTTCTAAAAATATCTTTATAAATCCTTGGTAAAACTTGCCTTGTTAGCGTTTTTAAGAATAAAATTGACATTTTTAATGATGCAGTTGGCTTTTTCAATATGATCCTAAATCCGTTAAAATAATCTACGACATTTTGCGACATCCAAAAATGTATATTTTTTTGTTGGCCTGTGTAAGTATTCAATCTCTTTCTTATCTTTATTGTCTGGTAGCATTTTGAATAAAAGTAAATCAATCTTTTCACATTGTGTTTAAGCCTTCGACACTGTTCTTTTTTAGCTAAAACTTTTATCTTGTTTCAGTCCCTGGATCCATGAAATATTTGATTTAAAAATTACAAGTTTTATTTATATACGCTGTTCGTGATTTTATTTTTATCCTTTATCGATTAGTAATAAAAAAATACTACATATTTTATCATTATTAATTTATTATAGCTCACATAATTACGGTCTTTTTAGAAAGGCTTAATCCATTAAAATATTAACATACAAAATATTATGAATTAAAATTACAACACAAAATTTTATCTTTCTTCAAGCGTACTAAAATGTTCATATTTTAAAAACTGAACACACTAGTTAAAAGTGATCTATTTTGTTACAGCAAAAAAATGAGTTCCTTGTTGTAAGCCGTAAAAAAAGTTAGTTAGCAAAACCACTACTGGCGGCAGCACTCTTTGACTTTGATGACAGCCATACTTCACACTTGTTTGTTTATTATGTAAAGAAAAACTCTAGATTCTGTGCAAAAACCTTGTGTGAAATCGATTAAAAATGATTGAAGAAGAATATATGGTTTATACACCTACAAATCTCTCCGAAATTGCAAATGCTACATTAGACAAGTTACCATCGAAATCTCGAGAGTGTACGATTTGTCCTACGAAAAAAATTAAAATGGGCTTTAAGTTTATTCCTAAAGTGTTTTATTGGCCAATTTTAATAAAAAAACATACTTTATTACTGAATAAATTAAATGCAAAAATTAATATGAAAATTAATAGCATGCTTTAAGAAAAAATAGTATGTTTCACTCAGAGAAAAAGTGCTTTTTTACTCGTCTTTAGTTTCCGGACTCCGCTTCGCGTCGTCTGTAAATTCTAGACTAGTAAAAAAACCTTCACTTTTGCTCTTAGTACTAGTAAGTAGTAGTAAGGGTGGGGAGGCTACAAGCCAGGCAACTAGGCCATTATGGCCTAGTAAAACAATATACTATTTATTCATATAAGAAATACACTATAAGAGAAAGTCAAATACGTGACCGTGAAAAGTATCCAGGACCCGAACCTGTGTTTTGGCTTCTAGGTACGACTGAGCGATGGCGCCAGCTGTATATGAACTTGATTGTTTAGTGGGAGTGGGGTGAGGGGTAGTATATCTGTCAAAACAATTGAAATTTTACTCGTGAAATTTTACTCGTGATTTGCAATTTATTGTGCTTTTATACCGAACTTTTATTGTGATGTAATACAAAATGTGTATTGTACCGTTTTGCAAGGATCAGTTAAGTAAACGTCACCGTTTTCCTAGTGATGCAAACTTATTTAATGTGTGGGTCAAAAACATTAATAGTGCCAAGTTAAATAAAATGACTAAAGGCAGGGACTGACCCTGTCTTGAAAAGCTTCTTATTATTTTGACTGAGCTATTTAGGGCAGGGACAGCCCCTACACAAAAAAAACTTATCGATTTGACTGAGCTGTTTAGGGCTGGGACAAATGCCCTAAAAAGCTTCTTACCATTTTTACTGATATGTTTAGGGCAGGGATGGCCCCTATCGAAAAGAGCTTATCAGTTTGACTGAGCTAGCCTTAAACAGCTGTTTAGGGCTGGGATAGCCCCTGGCCAGAGAAGCTTATCGGTTTAACTGATTCATATTGTTTATCTGTTAAATGTAGGAATACTAATTATAAAAACTTTGCAAATGTGCTCTGCCTTTAGGCAGTATATTCTGTATGACACTCAATTATATATGAAGGCAAATGTTTACTCCTCATATATATTTATTTATAATAAAAAGTTAACTGTTAAAAGTACGACATAATTGTTTTAATTTCCTATTTACGTTTAAAATAAAATATATAACAATCAAAGCCAAGTGTTTTTTTTTTAATTATATAGGTTTATTTAGCAAAAGATAAAATTTCATATTTTTAAAGTTTAACAAATTTTACATTTAATTAAAATTTCGATTCATATATTGTTATTTTTAATTAATGTGCGGGTTAGACTTTAAAAATTTGTTTTATCTTTTGGTGAATAAACTTAAAGTTTTAAATAAAAATACAGAGCTTTTCCCAATTTTTACAAAATTGATTTGGGAAAGCAATAGTAATCTTTATTACCGACTTCCGTAGGTTATCTGTATTATCGGCTGTCGTTGACCGTGAATTTAGTGAATTTTAAAAAACAACGGCTAATGGCGGTACAATAGTTTTCTATCTCTATCATTTGACTTTCTCTTATAGTGTATTTCTTATATGTATTTATTAAAGTTTTTTATTTTCAAGTGACCTCGGAGAGAAAAAAGTAATGTCACGGCGAAAAAAAGTATTCCCGATTTTGATGTATTATTTATAAGTTACGATGTCCGTCCGTCCGTCGTCCGTTAGCAGAAAAGTTTTTACCCCTTTTTAACCCATTTTTACCAAAAACAATTCCAGCCTAGAACTTTGGATAAGGAGCATATTCATAGCTATGGTTCAAATTTAAAGTATTTAGCTCAAAGCATTCTCGAGTTATCGTGGTCACAAATTTCCCGGATAGACAGACTGACAGATAGAATCCTTTTTTATGTTTTATAGATTTGAAAAAAAATAGTTCAGCGGTATAACTCAAAATACGGAAATAGTGACATTGGTCCTTTTAGAACTAAGCCATAGATATAATGACCACTTTTTTGAAAAACTTTTATTTAAACCAAGTCCTGCTTGTTTAAAAACTAATTTCTATCGAAGCCATTTTACATCGGCACTTAGTGCTACTTAGAGTGCCGATTGAAATCTTCGCCGAAAAGTTAAAATCTTTGACCACGTTTTTTTCACATTTCTCGACGTTTTAGACCATTCTGAGTCGAAATCAGTCTGTCAGTCTGTCTGTCTGTCTGTCTGTCTGTCTGTCTGTCTGTCTGTCTGTCTGTCTGTCTGTCTGTCTGTCTGTCTGTCTGTCTGTCTGTCTGTCTGTCTGTCTGTCTGTCTGGTTGTAAACTCTTTAACTCTATTTCTATGATATATCGACTTGCAGTTTTTTGCATATTGTTTCTTATCGTATTCCGAAGAGCTGGGGTAAACGACTGGGGGTAAGGGCGTAAAAATAGGGTAAAACTCCTGTTTTTAGCGTTTTTTGTTTATAATTAAGGCAATTATTATTGTATTTGGTTAATTTAGCACTTATATAAAAGATAATTTTAAACTGGTCAAAAAATGTTATAAACCGCGTTTTCCTAAAACGCATAGTTTTCGAGATATTGGCGTATAAAGCAGTAAAAGGTTTTTTTAGCATATCTCACATATTTATATACAGTTTTTTGCTAGAATATAATGTTTTAAAGATACAGAATTTAAAATCAAACAAAACACCTAGTTTTCAATTTGCAAACTAGATGGCTCTAGTGTACAAATTTTAAGCTTCCATTCATTTGTTTTTAAAATCAATCAAAAATTGTAATTAATAAGTTCAACTTGCATCCAAGTAAAAACATATATTTTTTATTAATTTTAATTATATATTAAGTGTAGGAAAAAGAAAAGCTAAAGTTTAATATAAATATTATACAAGTTAGTTTGTGCAGTGAGGAGTAGTAGTAAAATTGTAATTATGTTCTAATAGTTTTCCCAATAGTGCCGATGTTTTGACAGGGTGCTTGCAACATTTCATCTAGTTTTAGTAAGGAGTTATTAGTTATTACCAAAAACGTAATAGTATAGTACGCACCGAGTACGCGAACCTAGATGTTAGTGCACGATCAGGGTGTTTCCCCCCGAGCCTGGGTTTTCTGATGTGCCGGATTTTTTTCTTTTTATTCATCAAAATATTCCAAGAGGCAAAAAAAACGTTTTGGGGGAAAAAAATTAGTTGCTCAACATCCAAAAAAATTCAAAAATGTTCTAAAATTAATTTGTCAATTTGACGTTTTGTGTTTGACGTTTACTCATTCTCTGGCAGCAGTGGCTGATTTGTAAAATCAGTTGATTCTCACTTTCCGACCGCTGTCATGGCAACGGGTGGAAATTTATTCAAATGACCTTTCGTTAAGATCTACTAAAAAAACTTATTTGAAAAAAAATATTTCGAATAAAAAATAACGGCCCCATGTAAAATTTATTTTTTTAAATATCTCGTATTGATTCTGAAATTCGGCACATAATTTTTTATGGTAATTTTTACGACATGATGGAAAGGGGGACCTAAAACTAAAAAACTGTTTTTTATATGCTACTAAAAGTATCCGTCACTGGCGCAAATACGAGTTTACTAAATCAGTTATTAATTAAAATTAATAAGATTCAAAACAAAAGGCATAGAACAGTCAGTTATGCTTATTTGCCCTTTCATAATCTATTCATAAGCTTGGGGAAACTTAATCGCTCTATAGAGAAAAGTTTGTGCGTAGGATATTCTAGTGGGATATTCCCTTACACAAAAGTTTTGTTACAAAACATACACTTTCGCGTGGGACTTAATGCTACATATGAGGCGTATAGTGCAAGAGTGGCCCATCTCACTTTATGGAAATATCGGGATAATGGCTATTTAAATTTCTCCGATTTTTTAATCTTTGATCTAAGACGCATTCTTTTATTTAAAATTTTTCTGTTCGGGTTTTTAGACTTAACCAACATTAAGGTAATGTATGACAAACAAATTTATTTTACTTTCTTTACTTTCTTTGAGAAAAAAATTGGTGGGTCACTATTGCACTATACATTGTGTTCATTTTGGGTCACTATTGCATTACGAGTGAGATCTGACCTTCAATAACACGTTTTTTTGAGTTAGACCTACCTCACATTTTACTTCGAAATTTTATTTTTACATGTGAAAGAAATATTCGTTATTTAATAACAGAATAGTCAAAATATCAATAATTATGCTCAGGAATAGTTAAATAAACGTTTTCTTACTGCTCTTGGAGTAATTACCTTTAAAAGTAATGCGTAAACATTGTTCAAGTACCTAAATGGATTTAGGTTCCTATGATCTCAAAGTTTAAGGTAAGTTGTAATTATTTTTTATTAATAAAGCAAAATGTACAAAATTGGTAACATAACTCTCCTGTATTTGTGCAGAAAATGATTTGTTTTGGGACGAACAAATAACTTTCTCGATAAAACAAATTTTAGCTTTTTTAAGAATCTTTCTAAAAATTACTTTATAAATCCTTGGTAAAACTTGCCTTATTGGCTTTTTTAAAAATAAATATTACATTTTTAATGATGCAGTTGGCTTTTTCAACATCCCCAATAATATAACCCAGCGAACACCACTATCAACGCATTAAGATTCAAGTATTACGTAACGCTCTAGGGGGGGATGGCGAATTGGTTTAAAACGTTTCGCTGCGTTTGGACGTATTTATGACTGTCAAGATATGTTTGACTGGTAGCCTATACCTGTGGGCCACTCTTGCACTAATAAAAGCGATAATTTTAATAATGCAATAGTGCTTTAAATGCTTGTATCGTGCCAAAAAGAAAACCCTCTGTTATGAGGGTGGTATTTAATGATAGATAGATGTCCTTATTACATTTATAAAAAAAAGCAAATCTCAAAAAAGCACATATGGGCCACTCTTGCACTATACGCCTCATATCTGTGTGATGAAAAGTACTATCGTACCACGGGACGACCATTTGGTGGCCAAAAACCGTGAAGGATGGAGAATTTGCGCCTTTTGTTTTAAAAATTAAGAAAATCGATATCGCGTGGGTAATTTATAACTGTTTTTCTTTGTTTAACATACAAAAAAAATATAATTTAATTTGTTTACATGTAATCTTTTTGAACCATCTCGCGTTTTAACAATACTGGAGGAAAGTTGAAAAAACATGAAGGTTTTTTATCTTTCTAATTTATTTTTTTATTTAATAAAATTTTTTTTATTTAATAAAATATTAAGCACTGCTTTTAAAATGTTATTTGTTACAATCGCGAAACGAAAGATAGTTATTTGCGCTCCTAAAGTTCATTTTATTAAGGTATAGTTTTTTTTGAACTTCCCGCTAAATAAGTCAAGAAGTCCGATTTACACTGAAGCATTTGTTTAAAATGTCACATAACCCATAAATACTTCTCGTCACAGAACACCCACCTTCTGATTTCACGTAACTTTTCTATGGAATTGTGTTAATTCGTAGGTTTTTATAATAAAAAGCAAGTAGTTTTTTATAATCAAAAGCATGAAAAGAGTTAATTAGAAATAGGTACTTCTCTGTCCATAATGTTTTGATATGAAAAAAGTAGAACTGCTAAAACCTTTAATAAAAAAACACTTTTGTATAGAAACTATCTCTGTAGAAACAAAATTTTGTCACAAAATCACTTTTTAACTGGTTAATGGCTGTTCTGTGATGTCAAATGTCAACGCTTTTAGGCTTGTGTGAAACGGGCCTTGCAAACCGGCTTACGACGCATGCGACTTTCGCGTTACCATAGCAACTTTAGGAATGTTTACAAGCGGGAAGTTCAAAAAAACTATACCTTAATAAAATGAACTTTAGTAGAGGTAAGTGATTTTTTCTGTGCGAGTCCATAAACACGACCGAAGACAGAAAAAAACTTACCTACGAGTAGCGTTACGTTTTCCTCACTACCAAGAAGTTAAAATATTATTTTATTAATGATATTTTTAACACTTATATATATGACAATTCAAGAAATCATTTTTTACATTACTGTCGACTTTTTGATTAGGTAATGTCAACTTACCTAGTTGGCAGTGAGAAAATAATAACCATTTACAGGTCGAGGAAAAGTACGCTTCGCGTCGTCAAAAAAACTTCATTCTCGTGCACTAAGGAATAAAGTCGCTTACTCGTTACGAAAACTACTATTTTCTACGACCTAGTTTGTAGTTAGTGCCTATTTCCCACCCGTTGCCTATGACAATGGTTGGGAAGTGACAATAAGCTAATATTACATATCTGCTTTCCAAAAATTAGTTAACGTCAAACACATAACCTCAAACTGACAACCTAATTTTAGGAGAATTTTTGCGTTTTTTTAATGTTTAGGTGTTAGGTCGTAGGAAAAATTGTATACGCACCTAGACACAAACCTTTTCAGTGCACAACGAGTGTTTTTTTACTAGGTGAACTAGGTTCACTCGGTGCGTAATATATTTACTATTAATAATATAAATGATCCTCATGTTCTGTGAGTAAAATAAATAAATTATAGTGGGTGTATAAAAGTTTTTATCCCCTATTAAAAGTTTTATTTTAAAAGTTTTAAATTTAATCTATTTGCAAAATACATATACTGTACTTACTGTAAAAAATGCTTGTATCTTGGGATAGACAATCAGTAAAATATTAAGCACTCCGTAAATATTTAAATTTTAAAGTGCAACATAAAAGTTGATTTTAATAATGAAAATAGTACAAATTTATGTGTGTAAAATAAATAAAAAGTAGTAGGTGCACAAAAGTTGGAATGTTATTAAAAGTTTTATTTTCAATGTTTAAATTTAATCTACAGGGTGGGTCAAAAAAAACCGGCCACTTTTTAAACCGTTATAACTTGTTTGCCTTTTCACCGATCTATACAAAATTTGGAATGAATATGCTCAAAACATGTAAGATTCTGTAGATAATTTTAATTATTTAAAATATTATTATATTTTTCAGTAATAAAGCTTTTTCTAAAGGTGTTATTTTAAATCAGTGGGGATTGCTCTAGCAAAATGTATAATTTACATCTCAAATTATTTTTGACATGTTTAATATGTCAAATTGAAAATTATTATAAATCACGAATCAAAATTAAAAACATCATTTTAAATATATATTTTAAAGATGAGCAATAAATAAAAAACGAATATATGTATTTAAATTAAAAGATTTGTAGATAAACAAGAAATAAGTGTAGTTTTGGTCAAAACGAGAAAAATGCTTGTTTTAGAAACATACGATGAAGGATAATGTGAATTTTTGTAAATCAATAAATCAGAATATGGAACTTTCACTGCAAATAACCAACCAAGATCCTGTACCTACCATAATTATATGGTTGTATATTATTTATAATTAAAACAGTGTTTAAAATAATTAATTTTATTTGCAATGAATATATAATACTTTTTTATTTAGCCAACAGTTAAATCTTGATTTATTTAAGTAATTTCTTGTTTTTTTTTGTTATGTTCATAGAGTGTATGGTACAATTTTTGAATGTATGTACTTCATTAGTAATTTTTCAGTTATTTCCATTTTACTTAAAATATACAACTACAATTCAGCTCTTACTTTTTTTCTTATTTTTTATGTAATTCGGCATTTTCACAGATTTTTGGTCATTTTGAATAGTTTTTAAATTGACAGATTATTTTTTGAGAGATGTCAGATAAATAACACGCCTACCCAATCAGTTGTTTGATCTTAAAACTTAATTTATTGCAATATGTAGCCTTTCAGAAAAGTAAGAATAAAAATAAACTATAATTTCAAATTTAAATTTAAATATACTTACCTACTGAAGAAAGACCACTTAACATTATGAGACGAAATTTTCAAATTATACATTTTGCTCTAATCCCCACTGCTTTAAAATAACCCCTTTAGAAAAAGCTTTATTACTGAAAAATATAATAATATTTTAAATAACAAAAATTATCTACAGAATCTTATATGTTTTGAGCATATTCATTCCAAATTTTGTATAGATCGGTGAAAAGGCAAACAAGTTATAACGGTTTAAAAAGTGGCCGGTTTTTTTTGGCCCACCCTGTATTTTCAAATTATATATACTTACCAAATAATATTTGAATATAAGTATTCCTATTTTCATCGTATATAATGTTTTTGTATTGTGACAGACAAACTTTTTATCTTGTTTTTTCTTTTTATTTTTAAAACTTTAAGCACGGTATATTTTTGAGCTTTTGAAGTATTATCTTGTAACAATCATAAAATAAAAGTTAATGTTTAAATATTGAAAATTGATATTGTTTTAAATTTATATTAAATTTATATTATTTATAAATAATAAATAGTGAGTTCATAAAAGTTTTTATACCCTATTAAAGTTTTATTTTAAAAGCTTTAAATTTAATACAGGGTGATCATTTGAAAACGAGCCACCCTAGATATCTCGCACAATTTGAAAAATCTAAAAAACAGGTCTATTTGATTTTTCGAGGAGGAAACTTAGATAGATAGTTTTGGGGGTTCTATATCTCACCCCCTAAATAGGGAACTCCATCTTCTGATACGTCATTTGAAAGAGCTTAAAAAATGCTATCTTTTGGTTTAAAAAAAATAAATTCACTTATTCTTAACTAAAGGATTAATCATTTAATTATAAAATAATTGGAACAAGATTCTCACAAAAATAGCTTAATATTTAAAAAATAATTAAAATATGTTCGACTCATGGGGTTGTAACTTCTACCCTAGCTCCCAGCCACCCCAATTTTTTTATTTTCTTTAAAAAAGAGAAAAAACCTTTGTCAGGATGTATATATGGATGGTCCGGGTTTAAAGACCCACCTCCAGAATAGCCAGAAACTTGAAACTCGACATATACATGCAGTATACCCTCAACTTACCCTCCGATCCCCTACCCTCGAAAAAAATCTATAAATCAGAATTAGAATTCCAAAATATAATAGTATTGAAATAATTAAACATTTTTTAGTTTTTTCTTCAATTTATAGATTTTATTTTGGGGTGGGGGTCGGAGGGTAAGTTTCGAATTGTTTCTGTTCCTGTTCATCAAATTTCAAGTTTCTAGTTAAGTATTCTAAAAGCGTTTAATCATGTTATCCAGTTTGGGGATTGGGGGGTTGGGGGTCGAGGGTTTTGTTTCAGATTTTTACTGGGGTCGTGGATTGATACGTCATGCACATATGAAGTTTTAAGTTTCTACTTATTCTAGAAGTGTGGCATGACATGAGGCTTAGGGGGGTCGGAGGTCCAGGACCCGGACCATACATACATACATCTTGACTAAGGTATTTCTCTTTTATAAAAAAAAAAAAATGGGGTGACTGGTAGCTAAGGGGTAGAAGTTACAACCCCATGAATCGAACCTATTTTAATTATTCTTAAATATTAATCTATTTTTGTGAACATTTTCAAATTATTTTATAATTAAATGATCAACCCTTAAGTTAAGGGTAGGTGAATGTAATTTGTTTTAAACCAAAACATAGCATTTTCTGAGCGCTTTCAAATGACGTATCAGAAGATGGGGGTTCCCTATTTAGATTTTAATGTTGGGGTAGCTGGAGGTTAGGGGGTGAGAGATAGAACCCCCAAAACTATATATCTAAGTTTCCCCCTAGAAAAATCAAATAGATCTGTTTTTTAGATTTTTCAAATTGTGCTTAGTTTGCTAGATATTTAGGGTGCTCGTTTTAAAATGATCACCCTGTATATTTACCGAAGAATATTTAAGTATAAATTTTCGTATAAAAACAGAATATATTATTTTTGTCTTCTACAACCTTTTTATCTTTTCAGTGTATTTTTTTTTTAATTATTAAATATTAACAACTCGGTATATGTTTGAGGTTTTAAAGTATTGTATTGTAACAATCACAGAATAAAAGGCGATATTTAAACAATGAAATTGCTTTGTTTCGAATTTATCATCTAAGTAGAAAATAAATAATAAATAGTAAGCGCATAAAAGTTTTTATATCCTATTAAAAGTTGTATTTTAAAAGTTTTAAATTTAATCTATTTGCAAAATATACTTACCGTAGAATATTTAAATTTAAATTTTGGAATTGTAACAGAATGTAATCCTTTCATATCGGGACAGATCTACCGTGCGTTTAATATTATACAATAGATAGAAAACAAAGATGAGAGCAGACGTGATTTTTTTAAATGAAACACAGCGCACAGCCGTCTCCCCACTACAATCGCGTCAGCCCTGACCTGATCGTTTTATCTTTGTTTTCTATGTATTATATAATCAAGCGCACGGGTATATTCGATTTTATATATGCCAACTTTGAATATATTGAAAGTTACTGTTTATCTTCTAGGGTCATATTCCCATTACCAAAAACCAAAGTGTTCTTAACTGATTTAAGGGGTTTTCTTCCTCAATTTATTTTTCGGCAAGCTCACCATGCTGCATGTTATCTATTGTCTAAGTAAATCCGGCCCTGGATACAGACTGTCAGAGTCAAATTCACAGCTTTTCGGACTGACGTCATCAAAAAATAATACCTGATTACCGTAGTATTTAGCATTTCACCCATTTTACCATCTAAATTTGCTGTTGAGGATTATCTGTAATAGAAAATTACCATGGTAAAATCTATGATAATATTATGCACTTTATGTATTTGACGGTATTTAGGTACTACATTCTAATGGCGTCAATTCAAATAGCTGTGACTTTGGCTCTAACCACGATTGTAAGAAATTTTTTTTATTTTGTATCTAAAAGTAAACTCTGACGTAAAGTTTGCCATTTCTTTGAAATAAACAATTTCGAATCAAATAAAAGTACCTAATAAGGTCCAATTTGTTACAATATTACTTTTTATTGAACTACTTGGAAATAAAATAAAATGAAAATGTTTTAAAAAGTCATAAGAATTTTCTTTTCCTATAATAAGGACACTTTTCTGGTCTTTCTTTCCAAGTTTTGGTGTGTAAACATTTTATAATATAAAAGTTTTAATTTCCAATTTAAAGTTTTACTTAAAGGTGAAATAGGGTAATTAAGCTTAAAAATTAAATATGCATCATGAAAATTATATTTAAGTATTTAATTTTAAAACTTTTTCGGCTTTTCTTTTCGAGTGTTGCAAACACTGTATTGGTTGGTATTTTTTTTATAATATTAAAATTTCAACTAATTTTACTGCAAGATAAAATAAAATACCGTAAAACTGGGCTATTTGTTTTAGTATTTTTTTTTTAACTATTTTGTGAAACATAAGAGGTCATTTTATATCCTATTATGGATAAAAAAAAACAAAAATAAATAAAAAACATGGAGTTGAAAATGCTAGCATTTTGCATAACCCACCTACACATAGAAAATTATTGTCTTAAATCAAGACTGTATGTGATCTATATATAACGAAAATATATTCTCCTTTAATGCATATTATACAGAGCGGTCCAAAAGTCACCCCCCCCCCTCTTAACTTTTGAACCAGTTGAGATATCGACTTCAAATTTGGAACTTTTAAATAAGACAACTTGAACTATCTTTTAGCATATATTTAATACTTTCAGCTCTTAAAATGTGGGCAGGGTGGCATGGGGGCACATTTTTTTAAATGGAAAGGGAGGTCGTGTAATACATCAACATTTTAAAGATTAAAAAATTCTCTATTTAACTCCATATTTTTAAATAAAAAAAAAATTGGGTTTAAAATGGGGTTGAAAATGGGTATTAATGTCAAAATTCCTCTAAAAAAACAAATAATTTTTTAAAAATGTCTAATTTCATCATAAAAAAATGTTAATCATACTTTTAAACTAATTTCAGTTGACATAAATAAAAATTTATAAAAAAAACTTAAAAAATCGAATGTTTTAGCACAAAAAATTAAAAAAATCAAAACCTTAAAAAACATTTAAAAAAAAATTAAAAATGTTAGTTTAAATAGAGAATTTTATAAGCTTTAAAATGATGTATCACACGACCCCCCTTTCTATTTAAAAAAATGTCGCCCCATGCCCCCCTGCCCACATTTTAAGAGCTGAAAATATCAAATAAAAGTCCAAACGAAAATATCAAATATATGCTAAAACATAGTTTAAGTTGTCTTATTTAAGAGTTCTAAATTTGAAGTCGATATCTCAACTCGTTCAAAAGTTAAAAGGGGGGGTGACTTTTGGACCGGACTGTATTCTTATCCTTTCATAATTGAATCCAAATATTATCTAACTTAATTTAAGAATAATTATTGTTTTGATTAAGTTTTTATACAAGTATAATACTATTATAATAGTATTATATATATATACTATTATATTATATTATATACGGTAGTTTCGAATTTCCAAAAATTTCAAAAATCGTCCTAGACAAAAAATTCTTTAATATAAATTTGTTTCATAAAAAAATTAGCAACTTTTTTTTTAATGACGGTCTGCCCGTCTGATGTCACGATTTTTGTAAACACGATAACTCAAGAACGAATAATCCGATCGACTTGAAATTTTCAGGAAAAATCAAGTTCTACGGTCGTAGAACTTGATTTTTCCCTCGTACGAAGGAAAGATCTCTATTGTTTTTAGAAGCTATCCCCCCAAAAATAAAAAAGTTATGGGGGGGTTTGGGGTTAAAAAACGGTTTTTGTAAAAAGAAAATTTAAACAAAAACTGGTGAAAAATAGGGGTGGTGTTAGGGGGAGGGGTAGCCAAAATATAAGATCTCCACGCCTTTATTAACGCGAGAGACAGGGTATGAACTGTATGAATTTTGGTCAATTTGCGTGACGTATTTTATGGACGACCCCTTACTGTGAATAGTATATAATGGAATGCGTAGCATTACATATCTTCACGGCTTGTTTTATTTTCCTGTTTTAATTAGAGCTTATTTGTAATACCCAAAGGTTCTTTGATTAAATAAAACTGGTAGTTAAACAGGTTTGCCAGTTAATTTTAATAGGTCCAAAACCAATGCGGCCATGTGTAAAAATGCTGTTCGAAAAAACCTTCTACGCTTTTAACGGCAGTGGATTTCAATTCGAATTAGCCTAAACCTATCCTTTTACAGCAGATGCTTCCAATGATTGTGTCAAATTACACTATATGTTTCCTAAAAGGTATTAATTTTACATTAGTCATAACTGAAAATGATTGATTCATACATATTTTTTGTGAAATAAATTCCGATATAATTACTTACTAATCGGCTTGGCAGATAAAAACGAAAAACATATTGGGCAAATAAATTTTTTTAGACAGTCATAATCAAAAGTATAATCCTCGGTAGGGGAGAGTGGGGATGTTTCGACCTCTTAATGTTTAAATCGTTTTATAAAATGTTTAATAAATTTTTTTATTTTATTTTATTGTATCAATCTATAGTTTAATATGTTTTCAATTAAATAATATAGTACAAGTTGTTATAATTTAAAGAATAATTAGTTTTATAAATTAAAATAAAAATAGTTACATTTGGTTGAAACATCCCTCTAGGGTGGGAGGTTTCAACCAGATGGTGAGGATGATTTAACCAGGGTAAATAAAATTATACATTTTATTAAAATTTACTATTAAAACTTTATAATATAGTTCTAATATAGTTATAAAAATATAGAACCAACATTAAAATGAACCAACAATTATTAATGTTTTATTAAAAATAACTAGAACATGAACAAATAATATTAGACCAATATTAAAAGGAACCAGTAACTATTTAACTAATATAAAAAAAAAACAATACAAAACTACGTAGTAAGTAGCAGGTAATCTGAAAATACGAACCAATATTAAAAGTTTATTGGAAAACTAAAAAACAGATTGGATTTTTAATATTATTTTGGTTTTTGCTCATATTTTAAATAATATGATGATACCCGGTAAAATAAACGAATTAGGTTAGGTTCAGTGCATGAAAATGAAGCCAATAAAACACTTGTTTAATCATATAAAACCGATTTGAATAGATTTTACAACTAGAAAAATATCAATAAAAAAATGTAGAACCAAAACCTTACTTGATTTTCACAAAAAATTGTTTTTTTCGTAATTTTTCTTAGACCTTTCCGAATTTGAACAAACTTTAACTAGGCACTATAGCCACTAAACTTATAAGTTGGCACTACTGGAAGCACGTAAAATTTAAATAGTTTTTAAATAAAATCAAATGGTTGAATCCTCCCACTGGTCGAAACATACCCACTCTCCCCTATACCAACCGAATATTCTCATTTTTTAAAGAAACGAATAAGTTTTATTTATGACATGCTAAAGAAAATCATTAATAAAAATACGACTCAGCTATTTTCCGTACTAGATTGCATTAGTGTGCAATCGAGTGCGGAAAAGCCTCTTTACGCATGCGTTAGGAACAATATTTTTTCTACGAGCGAGTTAAAAATAAAATATGATTTTATATATAAGTATACTTAATTGAATAAATTTTATTTTTATATTTTTTCCCAATAGAAAACAATTAACAATTAAGATATTTAAACATTTTTATTATTTTATAAATAAATATATCAAGAATAACACGACAGAATTAAGATATTAAACATTTTTAACAATTATTGAAAAGAATCTAACATTAGTTATTACCAATTCTATTTTGGTTAAACACACCGGCACACAAAAAAAAATTGTCTGTACACCGGGCGCCACCTATCTACTGGCATGTTTTTCGACCCGCTCAATACGAATTTCAAGTCAGTTTAGGCCGTCCACCCTTCAATTTCGAGTAAATTGCAAAAAAACCCAAAAAATAGCGAAAATTCGATGTTTTGGCAAGAAAAAAAATTTTTTACTCGAAATTGAAGGCTGGACGGCCTAAACTGACTTGAAATTCGTATTCAGCGGGTCGAAAAACATGCCCGTAGATAGGTGGCGCCCGGTGTACAGACAATTTTTTTTTTGTGTGCCGGTGACATTAATGATAAATTTGTTGCATTTTTCATTTGCATTTGCCATTTCTATTATTCCTTCAGGTAACATTTCATCTTCTTCTTTAGGTTCATCATTTTACATCGGCACTTAGTGCTACTAAGAGTACCGATGTATTGAAATCTTCGCCGAAAAGTCAAAATCTTTGACCACGTTTTTTTCACATTCCACGACGTTTTAGACCATTAGAGTCGAAATCAGTAGAAAAAATTTTTGCGTTCGTATCGTCTGTTATTATATTTTAAATAAAAGCTCTTTTTAAGCCCTATAAAAAATGTTATATACAGTTTTTTGCTAGAATATAATGTTTTAAAGATACAGAATTTAAAATAAAACAAAACACCTAGTTTGAAATTTGCAAACTACATGCCGATGTTTTGACAGGGTGCTTGCAACGTTTTATCTAGTTCTTTAATAAAAACACAATTAAAATTGACAACACAATTGACACGAACAAACTAGCTTAGGACGCTATCATGTTGATCCGTCGCCATGGAAACAAGTGTGTTACCCAATAATGTTTCACGTTTGTATAATCCAGCTACTTGTTTTTAGGAAAGAAACATCTTTTCCTACGACTGCTTTAGAATGTAAGCAAATACACACACTTTTCAAACACAGAATAAATCCATTCTAGCTCTAGGTATGGTATGAGCACATGTAGTGCCATCTCTTGTTTATAAAAGTAAAGAAAACTGTAGCAAAATTAGCAAAAAAATATATATTTTGCCATGAAACATTGAATAATTTAATGCAATTTAAAGTTTTGCGTTAAAATTACATAAAGTTTATTAGTTTTTCTTAATATTTACCAGTTTTTTCTCAATTTAGTTCAAAAAATTAAAACTGCTCCATCTATTGTTAAATATTTAAACCTGATATCTGTCACAACAATCTGACATAACCTTCATTTTTTGCATTATAATTTGTAAATATGTGCTAAAATTAAATAAAAATCTTTTTTAAGTACTGATTTGATAAAATTATTAAATAACATTAATTGCGTTATTTAAAAATATGTGTTTTGTTGCATTTACAATGTCGAGTCACAAAAAACATTTTTTTTAACCTTGTCCGCAGTTTAGTGTTTCACTTGCCTGACGGCTCGTATGACAATCTTTTCCGCTCGCGCGGAATATTGTCTATTCCATACTAGTTATAGAATATACTATTCCGCAAGCTCGTAGAAAAAAATATTAGCCAAGTATTTTACTGATAATGTAGGGAATGTTTTTATGTATAGGTAAGCAAGCAAGAACCTCGACGTTTCACGCATAGTACAAGCAAATTAGTAATTAAACCAGTGAAATATTTGATGAATCCCTTTTTACCGCTCTTAGTAATTTCAAATTGCCTTTGTTATTAGTAGAGTCAACATCATTCTGATATTCATTAAATTAGTTTTAAAAGATTTTGATTTAACTTAATGATCAGTCATCAGTAAGGCCCGTTAGTAGATGGGCAATTAGGCAAAAAACAGGTTCGGTTTATACTCCGATAATTACACAGGCACACAAAAAAATAACAAGTCTGTTTCCCCATTTTGTCGTTAACCTAAAAAAAGTGATGAAAGTTGAAACACATTTCATCAATTTTTTGAGGTTAGCAACGAAATGCGACCGGACCGAGACAAACCAACCCCAGATTTGGATTCAGCAACTCCAAAAACATATATAAACTAGATGAAAAGTTGCAAGCACCTTGTCAAAACATCGGCACTATTGTACACCAGAGCCATCTAGTTGGCAAATGTCAAACTAGGTGTTTTGTTTGATTTTAAATTCTGTATCTTTAAAACATTATATTCTGTCAAAAAACTGTATAAAACATTTTTTATAGGGCTTAAAAAGAGCTTTTATTTAAAATATATATTTTTTAAATCGGGTTATAAATATGTGAGATATGCTAAAAAAGCCTTTTACTGCTTTAAACGCCAATATCTCGAAAACAATGCGTTTTAGGAAAACGTTGTTTATAACATTTTTTGACCAATTTAAAATTATCTTTTATATAAGTGCTAAATTAACCAAATACAATAATAATTGCCTTAATTATAAACAAAAAACGCTAATTTTACCTCCTTACCCCCAATCGTTTGCCCCCAAAATCTAATCAGCTCTTTGGAATACGATAAGAAACAATATGCAAAATGGAGTTAGAGAGTTTACACCCAGACAGACACCCCGACAGACAGACGGACGCAAATTTTTTTTACTAAAACGTCGAGAAATGTGAAAAAACGTGGTCAAAGATTTTGACTTTTCGGCGAAGATTTCAATACATCGGCACTATTAGTAGAACTAAGTGACGATGTAATGTTTGTCTCGTCTGGGGAAACAGACCATTTTTTATTTTGTGTGCCTGTGTTATCTTCCAAGTAAACATTTTCAGTTATTGTGATAAAAATTAAATATTTTTAGATAACATATTTACTTACATTTAAAAAAAAGAGATTTTGATGCATTCTGTAAAAAAAGTGTTATTTAAAGAGGGTTAGTGTTTTTTTTTACTATCAAGGAAATGTTTTTACTGCAAAAATATTTACACTGTAAAAAATGAATAGAATAGAATCATAGGTAATGTGTTGCCATGTAGGGACAAGTAAAATCTACGAGATTACGTGTAAATTTACAATTTTATATGAATAGTACATGTAATTTAGATGTAATATTTATATAAAATCGTAATTTTACAATTTTATATAAATATTACGTGTTATTTATTCATAAAAATTGTAAAATTAAATGTAAAATATCGTAACTTTTACTTGTCTCTGCATGGAAGCACATTGTCTATGATTCTGCATGTAACTTTACATATTTATTTTTTACAGTGAACTCTGTAAAATTTACTAGATTTTACATGTAATTTTACATGTAATGTGAATACAAAATTTTAAAATTACATGTAAAATTACATTTAAAATCTATTAAATGTATTTGCATTGAATCACATTTACGTGCAGAATTATGTGTAATTACATATTTATTTTTTGTCGTGTACCCGCCAAGTTTAAATTAAAATTTTCTTGTTTTAAATTAGGGTTTGCGCCTTTGTATAGATTTGTGAAAACATGTATTTTTATCAAAAGTTATTTCTTTATCAGAATAAATATACACCATTGAATTCCAGTTCTGGATAATCCTGTTTTCAACTTTCTAACTTATTTTCTTTAGAAATTTTAACGAAACTTACTAACGAAGTTGCGCACTCGCACGTCTTAATAAAACTAATAAAACTCAGATCTGTTATTATTTTGATAATAGTAAGCATGCGAAAAAGTTCTCGGGCCCCTTTGATTGATAATCATCAATCATAATTACACAGCCACACAAAGAAAAAGTTAATAATTTTTTTCGGAGACCATTTTATTCCTGTATTTTGAGGCGCTAATTTATATTTGAAGTCAAAATACCACCTTATCCAATTGGAGATAAATATGTCAATCTGGACTTAAATTAATTTTATTTAATGCACATTAATAATATAAAATAATTTGACAAAAAAAAAACGAGCTAAGCGCCAAATAAGAGGCATTTTTGGGTGCTCTTATTTGGCGCTTAGCTCATTTTGTTTTTGTTAAATTATTCTATATTATTAACATACGTTAAATAAAATAAAATAAAGTCCGGATTGACATATTTTTAAATGCTTTTTTAGCTGAGAAACGCATTTATGGTGGAAATTTGTCAAATTTAGTGTTTTAGGGGCAACTTTGGCGGACTTTCGGCACCTCATAGAATCTTTTGATCATTTTGAAATTTAGCACATAATTTTGTACACTCAAAAGAAACAAATTAAGATTTCAAGGCTTTTTAATTTTCCACAAAAAGTACAGCCGATTTTCAACGATTTTTCACAATTTTTGGGTAATTTCACGATTTTAGGGGGTCCAATAGGGACCCTTAGAGAAGTCTGCTCACCCTCATATTTTTAGGATGTTACAGATACACCAGGATGAAAATTTTAAAACAATAAAAAAAAATAAGGTCCACCCTAGTACTACATGCATACTATGCATAGTATAATTTGTTTTTAAAATTACATAGTATGTAGTACTTATCCAAAATCAATATTCATATAGAAGTATCATTTATTTAAGGTTTAATTTTATAAATATATATTTTATAACAGCTTAAAGTCTTTTATATATTCTATATATCAGGTTTTTATCAATTTCTACTACAAAGCATTTGCAAATGGAAGTTTAAAAGAATCATTTATCACTTATTCAAGCATGAAAATCATAGATAGTTAAAGATTTAAGTTAGAGCTATACCAAAGCCTAACCAAATATCATGATAACGGTTCTATTAAAAAATCTGCATATATTTACATAATGTAGATTTTTTTTTGGAAAAATTAAAAATGCATACAAAAAAAAACTTAAAAATCCCAGTATTTTTAATCTTTCCAATTTAGGTGTACCTAATAAATGGATACATATATTTTTAGACATGAAATGTTTGAATTAAAGTGTGGTTCATTTTTCATGACAATCATAAATATTTTAACTCGAAAAAAAAAAAGAAAGATACTCCATCTCAACAAGCCGGAACTAAAGACCTATCCAGGGCTGTTAATCGGGCACTTCCCTTTAAGATATAATTTTACAAACAAAATCGCACCACCTAGTGTCAAAAATTTGAACCCCTTAAAGTAAAGAATGCGTTTAATGGCTGACAACGTAGTGTCACTACTTATTTGTATTGGATTCCTGTTCCCCCACTCCTCTAGTTCACTGATAAAAATGTGTAATTTTCGAAAAAACATAGTTTCTATTATGCAATATACCTGTTCCAAATTTTAATTCGATACCTGACGCCATTTAAAGGTTAGAAGCACTGTACTATTCAAAAAAATAACCATGTATAAAATCACTTAACGAAATGCAAAAAGCTTTTAAACAGTGTAATTAAAGGTTTTACCCTAAATAGTAGTGCGTTTTATTTCAATACATTTTTGTTTTTTAGTTTTTATTTTTTGCATGTGTTTTAATTAAAAACTTCAATATTAATTAATTTTAACGTGTTTCAATTACTTAAAACCTACAAGTTTTTAATCCAATTAATTTAAGTTTTCGAAATGGCGATTTCTCCCGTTAGATTAGACAGGGACAAAAGTTCTACCCAAAAAGGATAGAAGACATACATACACTCCCACTTACACCCAACCAAACAAATTCTGTATTTGTTCTTTGTTGAACAAATACAATATTTACTTGGCCGGGCGAAAAGTGTAACTATATTATTTTTATTAAAGACATTACTGGCGCCATCTAAATTTTAGTAGAATTATCTTATTCTAGATATTTACATTAGCTATGTTCGTTCGTGCCGCTCAGTGCTACACTTTCCGGCCAACCAAATAAATACTGTATTTGTTGTATGAAAAACAAATACAGTATTTATTTGGTTGGCTGGAAAGTGTAGCAAAAATGAGATAGAGATAGGATAGACGTCTTTTGTTTCATAATTCTAGTTGTAAAGAGCTCCATTACTCAAAACCTACAAGTTTTTAATCCAATTAATTAAAGTTTTCGAAATTAACAGCTGCATTCTCAGAGAGTGCATTTAAACTGACATATTTAAATTCAATACTTTTCGAAGGAAATACAACGTATAAATTAAATTATTCTCAATCGAATGCTTTTATAGTCAGATATTTCAAAATCAATTGAATTGGAAAAGTATACACTCGCAAGGAATGGAAATTTAGTCAAATATCTCATACTAGGAAAATTTAGATTTGTCAATAGCAAATCAGAGAACCCGCCTATTCGTTATTTTGCAAATTTAAATTTTTAGTTATTTTACGGCCAAAGTATACTCTGCATCTACTAGTTGTTGTGTGATATGCATATTCCAAAGTTTAAATATCATCCCGTTCAAAAGTTACGGGGGGTGTACCATTTAAAAGAATAACTCTGTATAAAGCTTATAATAGTCGAAAAATAGAAAAACCTTTTTACCTTTATACAATATATTTATATATAATTTGGTCGTAGGTCTATTATTTTTCGAGATATAGCTATCTAAGATATTTCCACCCCTTTAGAAAGGGTATCCGTTTCAACTTGTTTTGAAGGAAAATGTTTGTATGGATTAAGTATTTTTTGTAGGCAATTGTTAAAAAAAATATTGCTGGATAAAATAAAGCAAATAAAGCTCATATATCCAACGTATTATTATATATCCCTGTTTAATGCGGCTATTTTATATACAGTAATCGGCATAAACTCAGTTATGACTCATCAACGTTAAAAATAAACACAGAAACATAGGCTTACGGAATAATATTGCCGAATTATGAGGGAAATGTTTGTAAAGGTCACTAAATCGAAACATTTGACGACTAATTTGTCACACACAACAATATTGACTATACATATTAACTATAAATATGTATATATATCGGTGTTTTTCGAAGAAAAAACCGATATTCGATTTTTATCATTTAAGAATACGAAAGTTTTTAATTATTATTTATCGATAACTTTTTTCCCACCTAACTCGTTTAAATGGAATCATTAAAAAAAAATCAAGATAAAAAGAAATAAAAATGTAAATATTTAAAACCTCGCGTCTACGCTAGAATCGACGCGGCGCCTATGCGAGCACTGGAAATTCGCCGATGACTGTTTATATAAGTAAACCAACTGTTTTTTGCTATTACTTTACCCTACGTCGCTATGGGTAATGTGGGGTAAAAATTTTCAACTCATTTAGGCCAAAACAATTGAAAACGCTCTTGAATACATATCTGTTCAGAAGCTTTAAACCATGACGTTTAAATGTAATTTGTTAAATTTATTAAAAACATATATTTTGACTAAAATATAACAAGTGTTGGATAAATTATAAGGTACACATGACTTAATTTATATTACCCACTCAAAGCTTTTTTAAATTTCAATGAAATATCGGATAAAACAACTAAAAAAATAATATATTTAGTCGAATTCAAATTCCAATAAAGCCTGATATGAATAAATTATTTTTTACATCGGCACTTAGTGCTACTAAGAGTGCCGATATATTAAAATCTTCGCCAAAAAGTCAAAATCTTTGACCACGTTTTTTCACCTTTCTCGACGTTTTAGACCATTCTGAGTCGAAATCAGTAAAAAAAAAATTTGCGTCCGTCTGTCTGTGTCTGTCTGGGTGTAAACTCTCCAACTCCATTTCTACATGAGATATCGACTTGCGGTTTTTTGCATATTGTTTCTTATCGTATTCTGAAGAGCTGATTAGATTTTGGGGGTAAACGATTGGGGGTAAGGGGGTAAAAATAGGGTAAAACTCCTATTTTTAGCGTTTTTTGTTTATAATTAAGGCAATTATTATTGTATTTGGTTAATTTAGCACCTATATAAAAGATAATTTTAAATTGGTCAAAAAATGTTATAAACAACGTTTTCCCAAAAAGGCATTGTTTTCGAGATATTGGCGTTTAAAGCAGTAAAAGGTTTTTTTTAGCATATTTATAACCCGATTTCAAAAAATTATTTTTTAAATAAAAGCTCTTTTTAATGTTATATACAGTTTTTTGCTGGAATATAATGTTTTAAAGATACAGAATTTAAAATCAAACAAAACACCTAGTTTAAAATTTGCAAACTAGATGGCTCTAGTGTGCAATAGTGCCGATGTTTTGACAGGGTGCTTGTAACGTTTCATCAAGTTTTATTTATTTCCGGTATTGAGGCGGCAATAACAATAATTTTAGAAGTATTAATTTTAATAAATTGTATACATTAATTAAAATGCGTGTGTATTTTAATTTCACATTTATTAATATCACAGAGCTACACCCGTTTTCAGTTCCCTAATTTATTGTTTTGTTTAATTAAAATGTTTCGAATTCATAAAAAAACAACGTCAAGAACATAAAATATTTTTTTTCTAGGACTGCTTTAGATGTAAGCAAATACACACACTTTTCAAACACAGAATGAATCCATTCTAGCTCTAGATACGGTATGAATATTCCGTAACAAGTGTTAGAATGAGCACATGTAGTGCCATCTCTTGTTTATAAAAGTAAAGAAAACTGTAGCAAAATAAGAAAAAATATATATATTTTACTATGAAATATTGAATAATTTAATGCAATTTAAAGTTTTGTATTAAAATTACATAAAGTTTATTAGTTTTTCTTAATATTTGACCAGTTTTTTATCAATTTAGTACAAAAAATTAAAACTGCTCCATCTATTGTTAAATATTTAAACCTAATATGTCACAACATTCTGACATAACCTTCAATTTTTGCATTATAATTTGTAAATATGTGTTAAAATTAAATAAAAATCTTTTTAAAGTACTGTCTTGATAAAATTATTAAATAACATTAATTGCTTTATTTAAAAATATGTGTTTTGTTGCAATACAATGTCGAGTCACAAAAAACATTGTTTTTAGCCTTGTCCGCAGTTTAAAGCCATACAGTGTTTCATATTTGCAGTCGAAGAAAAAGTATAGCCTAATATTAATTTCCTCAATAGTGCCGATGTTTTGACAAGGTGTTTGCCACGTTTGAATCAAACGGTTTGATCTAGTTCTATTATTTGCCATACGGTTCTAAAGCTACCGAAAAAATGCGGAAAAAATATACTTGAATATGAAATCTACTAACTACCTACGCTACACTAAATTCGCTTTAATCGGAGATTTTTTTTTCGTTGGTGGTTTTTTGCACCTACCTCTCTTTTCGTCGCAGCTTTCTTACCGTGTGTCAGACTTTATTTTGCATCTAAAATTATTTTAAAGTAGTATAGAGAAGAGGCTCTTAACAACAATTCATTTTTTTGATTTAAAGGTTGCTAACACTGATATATAAACAAAATAAATTCATGGCCACCTTAGTAAAAATAAGATGCTAGAGGGAATGGGTTATAGCCAAGGGCGTATCCAGATTTTTTTTTCGGGGGGGGGGGGGGGGCAAAATATTTTTTCCCTAAATCTCGAAAAGAATGATAATTGCTCGTTAGGAGAAAGTTTTTTCATGTTTTTTTTACTTCTGTTAATTTCCGGCCTTTTTTTTAATTCAATGTAGTAAAACTCAAGTTTTAAAAATTCAAGTAAAAAAAAATAAGAAAGCCCTAGCACCGCAGGTAAAAAATTTTACAACTGTGCTGGTCTTATTAAATTTGAATTTAGTGGTATAAGTTCTAGCGCCGTAGGCGAAAATATTGAGAAATTTCAAGCTTAGATTTTATAAACTCAATAAAAAAGAACGTATAAAAGCTATAGCGCCGCAGGCGATTTTTTTTTATAAATTTTATAGCCTATTTGAATTTTAGAAGTATTACTATTTAAAGTTTAAATGCAAGAAAACTGTAGCGCCGCAGGCGAAAATTTTTACGAATTTGAAGCTGTAGGGTCCATATGGGTGCATATTTGCTTCGCTTTGTGCCCTTATCGTTCTGGGGGAGTAAAAAAGGTATAGCGCCGCAGGCGAATCTTTTTAGAAATGTTATAGTCTATTTTAATTTTAAAAGTGTATTTAAAGTTTAAATACAAGAAAACTCTAGCGCCACAGGCAAAATTACGAATTTGGAAAAGAGCGTGCATATTGGCTTCACTTTGTACCCTTACCGTTCTGGGGGATTAAAAAAGCTATAGCGCGGTAGGCGAATTTTTTAGAAATTTTATAATCTATTTTAATTTTAAAAGTGTATTTAAAGTTTAAAGGCAAAAAAACTCTAGCTCCGCAGGCGAAAATTTTTACGAATTTGAATCTGCTCACATTTGCTTCGCTTTTTGCCCTTATCGTTCTGGGGGAGTAAAAAAGCTATAGCGCCGCAGGCGATTTTTTTTAGAAATTTTATAGTCTATTTTAATTTTAAACGTGTATTTAAAGTTTAAATGCAAAAAAGCTCTAGCGCCGCAGGCGAATTTTTTTACGAATTTGAAGGTGTACGGTCGACTTGGAAAAGAGCCTACATATTTGCTTCGCTTTGTGTCCTTATCGTTCTGGGAAGTAAAAATAAAGTATAAACTATTTATTATAAACCAAAAAAAAACTATGAATTTTTAGATTTTCGTATAAAAATTTAGGATTTCGGGGGGGGGGGGGGGGGGCTGAATACGGCCTTGGTTATAGTTTTAAATTGAATTCAGTACGAGCAAGATATAAGAAGCTTTTTGATGTAAAATTAACTGGTTAAAAGTGGTACTTCACTACTGTAAATATCTGTAGCATCTTATTTTTGCTAGTAAATAATTTTTTTTTATGGTTTAACATCTTTGTATAAAATTGTCCAAGCAAGAAAGAATATTGATAGGGAGGAAGAAAGTGGGGGAAAGGATATAACTAAGGTCCTTTTTCTCACTTTTTTTATCCTTATCAAATATTTAGTCATCACGGACACAAAGGTAAGTAAAAATACTGAAAATATACATTTAGTTTTGGATGACTTATTTTATTTGGTTTACAAACATAAATGTAGAGGAGAAGGTGGTAATATGGAACCCTGCGGATATATTAGAACCTCCGGTTAAGTAAGAAACAGAGCGATATCTAGTAAACAATAGTTGAATATCAATTAGGAGGGGTAAAGATTACCATACAGAAAAATGCAATTCATTTTTCCCGCTGAAAATTGAAATATTTGAAGGTATTTGTAGATACCAAAACTGAAAGTTTATTTGTAGATTTTTGTAGGGAAATATAAGGTAGGTTTATTAGTTTAATTGCCTTTTTTTGCTTTATTGGTTAAGGAATTTCTTGTAATCAAAATGCAAAAAGTAGGATTGCGAAAAATAACCGTTTAGAAAAAATATTAAAGTTAGAAAATTTTATTTGTTTTTGTTAATATGGAACCGTATGTATGATAGTAATTTGAATTACGACTTTTCTATGGATCAAATAGGTGAAATTTGGATTCAGTGCCTTATGTGTATTTAATGGGCACACACTGACTGTTCCGGTTGCGAAGAAGATATTTACATCTGTGACTTCTGTCGTTAAATAATAAAAAAATCTTTTACAAAAATAATAAAAAATAATGACGAATATATAATATATATATTTTTTTTCATGTTGTTCACCATGTATTTTCTTATTTTAACATAAATGTGTACAGTTTTGCCTTTAATTAATGTTCATTTTGATTTATAACATAGGGTTCCATATTATCAGCATGGGTTCATATTACCAGCATTTATCTTTTTTTAAAAAAGCTTGTAACTTCCTTAACATAACAAAAAAAATTAAAATCATTTAAAATCATAATTACCAGATAAATGTTGACCCAATAGTGCAAAAAATGGTTAAAAATCATAAACCTTATAGAGATAATAATAAAAAACAAACAGGGGTTCCATATTCCCACCTTCTCCTCTACATGTCACAAAATACAAAGATTCTGAATTGTTTGGTGACTTTTTTTAAATCTAATATTCCACAAAGTTATAAGGTTTACATACAGACGGTGTCTGTGATAGTTCGACATTTATTAAAACCACATTTGATGAACAGTACTCGCGCGAATATCCAGTACTCGCGTCGACTCTAGCGTTGACGCGAAGTTTTAAATATTTACATTTTTATTTCTTTTTATCTTGATTTTTTTTTAATTTAAACGAGTAAGGTGGGAAAAAAGTTATCGATAAATAAAAAATATAAACTTTCGTATTCTTAAAAGATGAAAATAATATCGGTTTTTTATTTGAAAAATTCACACTTCATTATTATTATGTCATTCAACCAATCCAGTCACGAATCGGGTACATTTTTCAGCAAATCACCTATTTTTAAATCGAAAAAATCCCTGGTACTGAGGATTTTTTCCGTTACTATGTATTTTAGTTGCGGGTAACCAAGAAAATAATATTTGAACAATATCACAGCACCTATGAAAAGTACTGTCAAATTAGTTTGTGAATAAGTCATTTGCGCGTCTTCATAGTAAACTTTTAAAAATGGGCGATAGATTTGCTAGTATTTCTGAAGAAAATGTGGAAATAATTTTAAAATCAGCTGTGCCGGTTAACACTGTGAGGACGAAAAATTCCATATGGAAGCAGTTTACTGAATTTTGCGAGGAAAAAGGTTATTTATTGGACAGCACAACCACAATCAATGAAATAGCATCAGTATTAAAAACATGGGCTATAAATATGAGGAAAGTTAACGGGGAAGAATACAAAGAGTGTTCCGTAAAAACAATATGGAATACGACGGCAAAAATTTTACAGGAAAAATATTTTACCGAATACCAAAGAAGCTTTAATCCTTTTATAGATGTAGAGTTTTCGAACGCTAGAATGGCTAAAAACGCAATTAGAAAGCAACTCCAATCAAACCCAGCGAAAAGAAAATTAAGTGCATCTGCTCTGGAGGTGGACGAGTACCATTTAATGATTAACGCAAATGATGAAAATACTCCTAGTGGACTCCAGATGAAATTTTTTCACATCGCGTCTGTTGAATTAGCTTGGCGCGGCGGCGAAGGTGTAAATTGTTTATTGGGGCATTTTCAAGAAGAAATGAAAAATAACGGTGAGAAATCTGGAAGAATTATTTACAATCCGGTATTTACGAAAACTTGTCAAGGAGGAGATCAAAAATGTAGTGACAATAAATGGCTTACACCAAATACCCAGAATGCTGATAAATGTCCTGTTCGATTATATAAAAAACTGGTAGAAAAACGGAATAAAAATATAATTACTAATCGATTTTTTTTAACTGCGAATCCTAACTGGAAAGAAACCGGAATATGGTACAAGAATAGCCCAGTTGGAAAAAATACTTTTTCTAAGTGGAATAAAATATCTGCGAAAAAGGCTGGATTGGACACAAAAAAGAGAAAAATTACAAATCATTCTAGTCGCGCCACAGTCATTTCAAATATGGTTAGGCAAGGAGTACATGAGCAAGAATTAATAAAAATTAGTGGCCACTCAAGTTCCTCATCTATAAAGCCGTATTTACAACTAAATGGAGAACATCATACCACCATATTAGATAAAGTTCGTTCATCTAATATAGAATCTTATTTAGCACCAGTACTACCTTTGGTACAAGACAAGAATTTAGCACAAGATAGGGCAACAACAACCATTAGTTCATCTTCAAGCATTATTGCACCAAATACAAAATAAGGACTAAAATTTGAAAATTGTGTGTTTCACAATTGTACTTTTAATTAGCTTTATATAATATATTATAAAGAAACGTTTTAAAAATTGTTCTTGTGGTTATTTTCATTTTTAATTAAAGTTTATAATTTTGTTTATTTGAATTGTGAATTTTTCTTAACAAATACAACGCAACCTCATGTTTTTTTCGTCTAAGTTTGCTGTTTGTACTTACGAAAACCTTTTTGCTTATCAAGCACTCGACCCAGCGAATGCAAAAACCCCTCCCGCTACGCGGTCGTGGTTTTTATATGCATTCACTGTGTCTCGTGCGTTGCTAAGCAAAAAAGCTTTCGTAAATACAAACAACAAAATTAGCCGAAAAAATCCGTCGGTCTTGTTATATTAACTATGAAAAAACACTATCCAAATAGGTTAAGGCGTCTAATTCGTATACTTGACACGTCGGCTAGCAAGAGTTCGATTCTCACCTGCACGATTGCTTTTTTGAGTTAATTTATAATGTAGTGGTTCCATCTACTACCAGCCCACACATGTCCTGGACTTAATTAAGTGGAATAGTACGAGGTTTGACAAACATACTGAGCGATATTTAAATAAAAAAGAGAGATAATATATTTAACTAATAGATAATTTTATAAATTTGATTAAAATTAGAAATTCCTCTATTTATAATAACTTAATAATAGCAAGTAAACTACACAGGCCCACAAAACTAAATATTTTTCTGAGTCTTGGATTCCAATATGATGTATGTATGTATTTTTTCCCGCTAAAACTAAATCCGCAATCCGTTTAACCCCTTCAGGTCAGGATTTTGACATAACTTCAAAAAACACCCGAAAAACTACTGAAACCGCTAAAATTATCTATGCTATACCACTGTCACCCTCTTGTCCCCAAATTACTAATTCTATAACCCCAGAACCCCATAATCCCCTAACCTCATAATACCATAGCCGCATAACCCCAAAACCCCGTAACCTCATTAAGTATCATAGAAAAATCTACTTTGGGAAAACAGAACAAATTCTTCAGTTTTTTTTGTGGAACATAGACATAGGTAAGTAACTCTATAACCCCAAAATCCCCTAATGCCATAACCTCAAAATCCCTTCACTTTGTAATCCCATATACCTATCCCTTAATCCATTATACTATTCTGTGGAGAAGTCCGGTTAAAAAAAATAATGAAGAAGACCTTGATTCATGACTTCACTCACAAAACTCTTATGATTTCGAGAACCGGACTTCTCCACAGAATAGAATGATGGGGTTAAGAGGTTAGAATATATGGGGTTACGGAGTAAAAGGGTTAGGAGATCTGATGGGATTTTAGGGTTATACAGTTACTTATTCATAACTATGTTCTACAAGAAAATTTCACGTAATTGTTCTGTTTTCCCAAAGCAGATTTTTCTATTTAATTAAGTTACGGGGCTTTGAGGTTATGGAGTAATGGTATTCCGAGGTTAGGGGATTGTGGGGTTAAGAAATTACAAATTTGGAGGAAGGGGGTGAAAGTAGTATGAAGTCGATGATTTTAGCGGTTTTAGTAGTTTTTCGAGTGTTTTTTGAGGTTATGTCAAAATCCTGACGTGTAGGGGTTAAACGGGTTACGGATTCGGTTTCAGCGGGAAAAAATACATAGGAATATCATATTGGAATCCAAGAGTCACAATTTTTTTTTGTGGGCCTGTGCTATTAATTCTTAACTAGGGGGCTAGGGGGCTCAGCTCTCAGTATACCTAGAATATTTTTTTGTTTCTTAAAAATCAAAAAATTATATTTGATGTAAAATCGAATTTTATTTAATTAAATTGTTATTCAATAAAACTTTTCCCTAAAATAACTAAGATCTAGGTATACGAAGGAATGAGAAAAATGGAATTGAAGCTGTTAATATATTTCCAACTTGGAAATTCCAAGCTTCTAATTGTTTTATTTACTACCTTAGGCCAGTCAAAATAGAATAATTTGGCAGCAGGTAGGACTTTAATACCGGGTAGTCCCTAGGGTGGTCGCGAAAGTTCAAGTTGAATATACGAATGCTTCCAACACGAAAATTTGTTGCCCTTTTGGGCAATATGAATTATTCAAAATATAATGTCGACTAAATACGTTAAGACATCGCACAGTGGTCCTAAAGATTTAAAAGTTATACAAAATTTTAAACACTAAAAATTTTCGACTGCGGCGCTCAGCATAACGATTTATGTATTTCACCTACTTATTTAAAGTTTTATAGAACCAATTAGCTTTTCAAATTCTTAGAAATTGTTTGTTCTAGAAACTGTAAAAATTTTGCCTACGGCTCTAAACTTATTATAATTAAAGACGTTTCCTCTACCCATTGAAGTGTAATAAAATAATTTGCTTTTATAAAACTATTCACATGTCAAATTCTAAAGTGTCAGGAAAATGCAGAAACTTGAGATTTCTAAAAACTTTTGCCTGCGGCGCTGAACATGATAGGTTTATGTATTTTAATGGGTTTCACCTAACTATTTAAAGTGTTATAAAATAATTAGCTTTTTTAATTCTTAGAAATTGCTGGTCCCGAAAACTCTATATTGTAAAAATTTCCACATGCGGAACCAAACTTTATTGCCAATACTGTGATATTACAATCTTTTAGATTTTATAAAATTATTAACATGTCTGCAAGTTCTTGTGTCTGGAAAAACTTAAGATTTCCCAATTTTTCGTGCTGCCTAATTGAAGTTTTTTTTTTAAATTGTTTCTCAAATTTCGACGTAAATTCTAATCCAAATTGATTGCCACGCTAACTTGCTTATCAATATTGCAATAATGTCTGGCTACATCCTTATTCGTTACTGGACAAAAACTTTTTATTGATACTGTTAAAAAGCTCAATAGGCTTTCAACTGTAAGAAAAATCATGTGATCATCGCTGGCTCAGCTCCCCCCCATGTATTTGGCCTCACCTAGTTTTTAAAACTTTCTTAAATAGCTATCTAGACTGGCCTTAAAATCCTTATAAAAGCTCCTTGGCAAGAACTACTGCTTCCTGAAATTTTCAAACCCGTCCCTAATTAAAATTAAACAGTATTTTAAGCAGAGAGAGAGAGAAAATTGAACAAACAAAAATAATTATAGCAAACATTATGAAATTTATCAAACCTTTTATGTTGAGCTATCAACTGTTCAAGCGAAAATTTTCAATTGGTGAAGTTTAATTTATCCTTTTTTAATGTTTAGTCTAAATTTAGTCTATAATTAATATAATCAATAATAACCAATCATAAAAAAAATACTAACAAGTGCGAATAAGATACTTTCCGTAAATGTTAGGAATAAAATATTAAAAACTATACAAAAAAGCTAGACATTAAATATTGTTAAAATCTGTACGACCTAACACTCAAACTTCAAAAAAACGGCAGACTAACATCTCTACTCTAAATTTCTCTACTCCCTAACATCCCTACTCCATAACATCCCTACTCCACAACAACTCTACTCCGTAACATCTCTACTCCATAACATCTCTACTCCGTAACAACTCTACTCCACACTATAGACACTCGATTAGCCACTTGTCTTAACTCAAAAGAATATTTGTCATGCTAACTCACTGTCAAAAATGAATTCATTTTATTAATTACTTACATATTAGTGCATGTTAAGAGTACGCGGTCATTGTTGCTTTTAGAATAATTCATTTATGATTGTTCTAGATTTACATTTAAAGATAAACGTTTTCTAGGAAAAAAATAAAATAATCTAGAAGAACAAGATTCTTTGTTCTTTGAACTGCTCATTTATTATTAAGTGGCTAATAAAGTGCATATAGTGTGAAGTAGAGTTGTTACGGAGTAGAGATGTTATGGAGTAGAGATGTTACGGAGTAGAGTTGTTGTGGAGTAGGGATGTTATGGAGTAGGGATGTTAGGGAGTAGAGAAATTTAGAGTAGAGATGTTAGTCTGCCAAAAAAACGCAAAAATTGACTAAAAATGAGTTTGTCAATTTATAGTTATGTGTTTGACGTTTGACTATCTGACAGCAGATATGTAAAATCAGCTGATTTTCACTTCTCGACCGCTGTCTTGGCGACGGGTGGAAAATGAGTACTATACATTATACTACTACTAGGTCGTAGGAAATATTATATTACATGACTAGTGTGGAAAGTGACATATTTCACGCGAGTGGGAAGGTTTACGAACGAGCCGTCTGGTGAGTGAGGAAACCACACAAGTGTAAGAAATATACTTTCCAACGAGTTATGTACACTATTTTCCCTACGATCCCGAAAAAAATATAAAGTTTAAACTTTAAGAATTTTTAATTTAATATTTTCTAATTTTTATTACTTATTCCGAGAATTTTTGAGAAAAGCAAAACACAAAATAGCATACAAATTTATATATGTATGTCAACAGGAAATATGTTTTTATTTACCTTTAGTTTTCTTGGTTTTATATTTAATACAACATATTATGGAAGTTCAACACTGCTTAATGGGTTGCCTAACCGCAAGCATCTTTTAAATCAAGGAAAATTTGACAGTTTACTAATTAAATTTGATCTCTGTGGATATGCTACCATGTAAGACTGTAAAATTCTACAATGTTTTACATTTCATCGGGAATATTGATGTTTTTTATAAAATGTAAGGTAACAAAATCACAAATTAAGTAATTTTTATAAAATCTAGACATATTAAGTTTTCTTGACCTGGGTCAAAATAGTAAGGTTATAACTAAAGCTTTTATTTTTGACATGAAAACAGAAATATTTGGATTGAAAGACATCAAAAAAGTCTGTAATGAAAGGTAGAAAATGGCAAATAAAACGAGGCGAGTAAAATTCGTAGAATTTACAACGTAAATATCTAAACAAAATTAGGCAAACCTACATACATAAATATCCAACTAGGAGGATATGAAAATATCAAACAAGTATGATATAAGACCTTTTCTAAAGAACAAAAGAGTGTGGTAAATGTCATTTTCATAGGGGATCGTAGGAAAAATAACATACTATATATACTTAAAGTCTATGAATATTTTTTTTACAATATTATTTTGTTTTTCAAACATAAAATAATATACTACTTGATGCTTTAAAAACAAAATAAAAGCAGCAGCAGTAGCAGTATTTTTAATTGCGAAGTATATATTTTTTTCTGATTGTTTTAATTTAAAGTGCACTAAAAGACCCATCCAACTGTAATTTTTGTTCTACGACCGGAAGTATATCTCTGATTCAATTAGTTTTAGCCCAGTCGACAATCATCAATACGAGTCAGTCAATAGAAGAGTTTTAGGAGTTTTCGAGGGTGCTCTTTCATTTAAAAATAAAAGTTCGAGACCCTTGGGAGCCATCTTAAAAAATGGGGTAATTTTCCCAGTTTCTTTTCAGGTAACTTCTCGTGAATTTTTCTAGGTACCATCGTTTTCATAATAAACGCTTACACCTAAAAATGTTACAGATTATATTGAACTTTATCAAGGTCTCTTTGACATTTATTTGTCAAATATTATTATGACATTACTTGTCAAAATAATTCACATTAGTTATGCCGCAGCTTACAAATTATCAAAAATGTATTATAACAGCAAGAATAAATGACGGGATAAGTGTACGTGAAATAGCCACTGAATTAAATGTTGCAAACAGCACTATAATGCGAGCAAAGAAAAAACTTGAGGAAACTGGACAGATTAGCAGAAAGCGGGGTTCTGTTCGAAGTAGAATGAGTAGTGCAGAGGAAGATATGCAATTAATGAATTATCTGCGGGAAAACCCTTTCCATACCGGAGTAAGAGCGAGGGAAGAAACTAACTTTCCTGGGTCATAATGCTGAAGAATTACGACAGGCCATCATTGAGGCTTGGCACGCAAAAATTACACCAAATTACACAAACCAACTGTTAGAATACAAAGAAGATTTTTTTATTTTTGATATCTTAAAATAAGTCACTCTTGATGATGTTTTTTTTTCTTTATATTTTTGAAGACACTATTTTGAAGAAAAAAACATTATCCCATGAACCGTAAGAGTTGTACAAAAAGCGCTTAGTGTTTCGGGAATTTAAAATCAAGCAGGGCAAGTTATAAAGAGTGACTTTTTTGAGATAAAATCAAAAATAAAAAATAAATTCCTCTTTGTAACTCTATCTGGAGACATACTGTATAAATATCATTTATAATAAAATTTGTTAACCTTTTTGCTTATAAGCATATATGCTTAAAGACAGTTATAGGACTTGCACTATATAATATAGACTGTACTTTAACCTTACTTAATTATTACGGAAATTGTCAGTGTCAATCTTAGTAAAGTACATATACCACAACTAAAAATTTAAAATGTTGGGGACCTCAGGGTTCTGTGATGTGAGCGTTTTCTATGAAAATGATGGTACTAAGTTTATTGTTAACGAGGTGAATAACCACAACTCGTCATAAATAGTGACACAAGTTGATTCGAAACTTAGTTTCAGATTAATCCATGAAGATGTCTCTAGTAGTAAGAGACGAAACGTCGGAAAGTGAAAATCCATTAACACGGTCTTAACCCGAAAGTGAAAAGTTCTTTATATCTTAATGGCCGTGAAAGCTTAAAATCTAAAATTTATTGTTAACGAGCTTTTAAAAAGCAAAATATATATTTGACGAGACCTAATTTTTTTATTAATTAAGTTGTATACAAGTATACTTTTAAATTTAAAATCTTTTATGTAGCTGCTTTTTTTTAATAAAAAATACGAGATTTAAAAAATATACATTTTACGTCAAAAAGTAAAAAAAAGTTTATAATGCTGTGCTAAATCTTTGCCATAGGGAACGTTCAAGTATTACGTAACGCAAATTTTGATCATTTTGGACCCCCTCCCCCCCTGTAACGCTATTTTCCTATATCATTATCATGGGCGTAACCCCCACCCCCCTGGGAGCGTTACGTAATACTTGAACGTTCCCTTAGGGAAATGGGACGAATTGTTTTTTTTAATTTTTTACGCTTTTGTAGTAAAAGTAGATTTCAAAAGTAAAAAATACAAAACTCAAATACAAAACAAAAAATTTTGAATGATAAAAGACGCTTAAGAGAATCTCCAAGTTGTTGTTGTATCAGTAAAACCACCTTAGGGTGGTCCAAAAAAAAAAAAATTACCTAATTTTTTCTATTTGTCGTGGTTTTTACTGCCTTAGAGTAAAAACTTATATAGACAACACTAAGTGGTACTTTTAGGGCCCTAAAAATCCTAAAATCATGCAAATATGGATAAAATTTGTATAAAATCAGCCCTAGTATTTATAATTTTATAAAATGTAAAAGCCTTGATATCTGCAGCCTGCAAAATCTTGGCCTAATCAAAAGTCCAACAAGGCCCCGAAATTGCCCCTAAATTCCGAAAAAGTGAATTTTCTATGATATTAATTTTTGCTACTGACGAATTATAAATATTAAATGAAAAAGTTTATATGTCACTTTTTTTCTACCACGATAATCTACGCTAAATGGCGCTTAGACCCCATACTCGTTGCGTAGAATAACGTTATATTTTAAAATAACTAAAATAGCTATTTTAGGTTTAACCTAGGTTTATATAAAAAAGAAGATTTTTACATTACATTACATTTTGTTTAACCTCGTACTATTCTACTTAATTAAGCATCACCTAAGTACAGGACTTGTGTGGGCTAGTAGTAGAGGGAACCAACGGCTTTAATTGACTTTCTAACCAATTTATAGGGAGTGTCCGCTTCACTTACGCCTTCGCCATATTTCAATTATTAATTAACTGAAAAAGGCAAATCGGCGCCAGTGAGAATCGAACTTACGCTATTTGGGTAATAAACTCGACAAGTACGACGCGGTAGTCCACTACACCAATCCTCCCACATAAAAAATCTTTTATTTATCTAATATTTATAATTCGTTAGGCTAAGATTTTGCAGGCTTATTTGTATACTCAAAAAGAAAAAATATAGATATCAAGGTTTTTAAATTTTATCAAATTACAAACACTAGGGCTCCTTTTATACGAATTTTATCGATATTTGCGTGATTTTAGGGTTTTTTGGCCCAAAAAGTACCCTTTTGGGTTGTCGCTATAAACTTTTACTCTAAGGGCGTTCTTACCACGACACATAGAAAAGATTAAGTAAATAATTTTTCTTTGGACCACCCTAATACCACATTGCACCAGGAGAAAACATTTTTAGAGCTGTGATCTCATTTTTAAACCACTTCCCTTGAAAGGGTTAAGGAATATTAGCGTTGCTATGGGACGAATGAAGTGACTGCTTTCTAGTTAGGGATGGCAGTATAGTTACTGAGTTTGCTATTTTTTTTATGTTTTGTCTTTGATTATTTTATAACATATCGTTTTATACTTATTTTGACCCACTCAAAGCAAATCTGAAATCAGTTTTGCTATAGCTCTAATAATTAATGAAAATGGTACGGTAACAGTCTTTCGGTTTTGATTATTTTGTAGTTTTTTTTTTGTTTTGTCGGTCATTGTAAAAAAGAAACCTCCAAATGTAAATTTTAAATCGCCTTCGCCAAAATTGCAAAAAAAATCCGCCCTTTTCCGGAGAAAACCAATAATGTCACGTTATGTTTGTAATTTACTCTTATCGTCTCGATTATCGTTCAAAAGAGCAAAATCGTAAAAGCCATTTTTAAGGAAATTGATTTTATCGCCCCGGTAGTCCAAAAAAGCTGATTTTGAGTTGGGAGAATTGGTGTAGTGGACTACCGCGTCGTACTTGGCGAGTTTACTACACAAATAGCGTGAGTTCGTATCTCACCGGCGCCGATTTGCCTTTTTCAGTTAATTAATAATTGAAATTTGGCGAAGGCGTAAGTGAAGCGGACACTCCCTATAAATTGGTTCGAAAGTCAATTAAAGCCGGTGGTTCCCTCTACTACTAGCCCACACAAGTCCTGGACTTAGGGGATGCTTAATTAAGTAGAGTAGTACGAGGTTAAACAAAAATGTAAAATGTATGTAAAAAGTTTTCCAATGTATGGGAGACACTGTTATAATATGACATGTGATTGCAACCGACGCACGTTTGCTGGACTACCGGGGTTTTTTCCCGGTACCGCGTATTTTCAAATGTTTTTTAGACTGAATGACGGGGTTTTACACAAAGGGTGATAGCTGAGTCGGAAAGTACACTTCAATAATCACAGGATGGCATTATCAACCCGTTTTCGTGCAAAAATGGACTACCGGTTTTACATCGGCACTTAGTGCTACTAAGAGTGCTGATGTATTAAAATATTCGCCGAAAAGTCAAAATCTTTGACCACGTTTTTTTCACATTTGTCGACGTTTTAGACCATTCTGAGTCGAAATCAGTAAAAAAAATTTTTGCGTCCGTCCGTCCGTCTGTCTGTGTCTGTCTGGGTGTAAACTCTCTAACTCCATTTCTATATGAGATATCGACTTGCGGTTTTTTGCATATTGTTTCTTGTCGTATACCGAAGAGCTGATTTGATTTTGGGGGTAAACGATTGGGGGTAAGGGGGTAAAAATAGGGTAAAACTACTATTTTTAGCGTTTTTTGTTTATAATTAAGGCAATTATTATTGTATTTGGTTAATTTAGCACTTATATAAAAGATAATTTTAAATTGGACAAAAAATGTTATAAACAACGTTTTCCTAAAACGCATTGTTTGCGAGATATTGGCGTTTAAAGCAGTAAAAGTTTTTTTTAGCATATCTCACATATTTATAACCCGATTTCAAAAAATTATATTTTAAATAAAATCTCTTTTTAGGCCCTATAAAAAATGATATATACAGTTTTTTGCTAGAATATAACGTTTTAAAGATACAGAATTTAAAATCAAACAAAACACCTAGTTTGAAATTTGCAAACTAGATGGCTCTAGTGTACAATAGTGCCGATTTTGACAGGGTGCTTGCAACGTTTCATCTAGTTTAATATTTAGGATTTGGACTATTATTTCATTGTTATTAAAAGAGCACCCTCGAAAACCCCTTATTTAGGGTTTTAAATCCGAAATGTTGACTGACTCAACTAGATAATCATCGACTGGGCTATTTATATATTCGTTTATAACAAACCGGATTCGGTAGTTAAAACTGTATAAATCCCGGATTACTCCGGAAAACGTAATTACTACCGTGATTATAGCACGTGTACGCTGGGGAAATTTAACAGAAATTAAGAACTTAAGAATGATCTTAAATAGTTTTACACGCCTTGTAAACATGATTTCTTGTACTGATTTTTGACAAGGAAAAGTTTAAATATTAGTTTCTTTTAAATATTAATTACTTAGTTTGGCCTGTTAACATAGCATTTAAAATAAGTTGTCTGCCTCCCAGAATTCATATTTTGTACCTAAGCTTTAAAAAGTAATAACATTTTAGCAGTGTAAAATATTTATTTATGTATTAAGGTCAGTAAGTGCATTTTACCGGTTGAGGATTATTTTGGAGATTGAGACGAAGTCGAAATCTCCAATACCATCCGAAACCGATAGAGAACTTAATGGCCAAGATTTATAAAAGTAAAATAAAAACGTAAAATTTATTTTATTGTAAATATCAAGTCAGTACTTTTGATAACATTTATCAATCAATCAATCAATCAATCAATATTTATTGATGCCTAACAAATTACACAATAATTTATGGCATAAGTCATAATACTGTAAAACTTATATATCTTATAAAACTTATAGAACTTATATAATAAATAAATAAATAACAAGCCTTTCAAGGAAAGCAGACATAGTATATTAATAATTAATTACTGGGGTTCATGATTTTAAACTCTGAGACAGTAAGGTTTAGTTTTAAAAAATCATTTACAGAATAGAATGCTCTGGAAATTAAAAGATCTTTAATACATTCTTTGAATTTTTTCTCTGGAAGACTGCGAACTCTTATGGGGAGTTTAAAAAATTTAAATGAAAGAAAGTTAGGACCATTTTTCGATTTTGAAAGTCGATAGAACTGAGGACGAATATCATTTTTTATGCGGGTATCATGAACATGTATGTCCTTGCCCTTGCAGGTTTCAGAGTCATTTCGGGTGCGGTAGGCAAAGATTAAACAGTTGTATATATAAAGAGAAGGAAAAGTTAGAATTTTTAATTTAATAAAATTTTCTTTGCAATCATCCCTAAAACCTAAACTCGAAATCACTCTGATGGCCCTCCTTTGCATGCTAAAAACCTCGTCACTAAACGCACAATTTCCCCATGCTATAATACCATAACTCATAATGGAGTGAAAGAGGCCAAAATATGCTGTACGTAAGACTTGGGTAGTTACGGTGTCTTTTAAGTTTCTAAGACAGAAAGCTTGTTTGGCTAATTTGGTTGTTAATTGATCTACATGAGATTTCCATGTGAGTAAGGGATCTAAATAAACGCCCAAAAATTTTACACTGGAGGCAGTTTCAAAATTTTGATGCTTTAAAGTGAAAAGCATGGATTCAGTCTTAGCGTCATTTAGTGACAGGTTGTTAGCAGCGAACCAAGAAGCGGCAATCTCTTGTGCCAGCGCAGCCCACCCAAGGACCTGAGAAATATATTTACCCGTGATTGTTAAAGTAGTATCGTCCGCAAAGTGTATGCAATCCGCGAAAGGTAAGCAATTAATAAAATCATTTAGATAAATTAAAAAAAGTAGGGGGCCAAGAATAGACCCCTGTGGGACACCTACATTTATACTTTTTACTTGAGATGGTTTACCATTGACTTCAACAATTTGGGAGCGGTTGGATAAATAAGACTTAATTATATTAATTGATGTTTCACTAAAATTGTAAACTTTTAATTTTTTTAGGAGGGTGGGATGGTCGACACAATCGAACGCCTTGGTCAGGTCCAAGAGCAAGGACAAGGAAAAGCCACCGTCCTCAAAGCTTTCGATTGCCTTGGATATTAGCTCACATATAGCTCCTATCGTATTTTTTTTTTCGAAAACCATACTGTCTACTAGAAAATAAGTTGTTTTCCTCAAAAAATGCAGATATTCTACTAAAAAGGGCCCTCTCAAAAATTTTAGATACTACAGGTAGTAAAGAAATTGGACGGTAGTTAGAAACATCATCACGATCTCCTTTCTTATAGAGAGGTATCACTTTGGCAACTTTAAGGGAGTCGGGAAAGACGCCCTGTTTAAAACTTTCATTTATTAATTTAGTAATTGGACTGGTTAAAGAGTCAACATTTTTCTTAAGTAATTCGACAGACAATCCATATATGTCTCTGGACTTACTATTTTTTTAATTTAAAATAATGTATCGAATCTCGATATAGGTTACTTCTGATAGAGAAAATTGAGCAGAAGGCGGTTTAATATTCATAAAATCCAAAGCTTGTAAGTTTGATTTGGGTTTGGACTTTTTTAACTTTTTTAACCCTAAATTGTTGATTTTGTTTGAAGTTTGTTCTGTGCGCCAAATAATATCTTCGTAAAATAAACATTTTTTGTAAAAAATGTGTCAAGATGACGATTTTGAGCTTTTTAAAGCACCTTAAAAGGTGCTTAGAATATTAGATGTTTTTCAATTGTACCGGAAAAATCCAAAACATGGTGCAGTGAAAAAAGATACGAAAACATAGAAAAGTTACTAGCAATAAATGGCGCGCAAGAGCACATCAATCTCATGACATTATTCATTTAGTGAATAAAGTTATAGAATATTTTCCGAATCAGCGTGTAGAGTTGACTCTTGGTACTGAAGAGGGCCAGCAGTCCGAAACTGTAGTCCACCGATATCACTCTGTACGATGATTAGAAAACAGATTGATGGAATATTTAAATTACTGTTGGATTATTAATAAACAATTATTTCATTGGAAGAAGAAACCTCAATAGTCTAATTTTAATAAAAACTAATTTAAAGCTATAAAAATAGAAAATTAGATTATTATTTACTTACCGCCTCTTGATCGGTAAGTAATTAACTCACCAATCAGCAATTTGTAAATATAACATAAACATACAGCTGTCATAATTTAAATAGTAAACACGTCAAATTGCCCGATCGTGCAAAAAATGTATTTATCCAATACATACAGATAATAAGACAATTACCAGCTTTATTTTAAATAGATAAACTCAATAATAACCCCCGCGTGGCTTTTACTTTATTGAGTGGATAATTATTTATTTTACCCACTCAACTGTCACTTGTGTAATTATTTTCTTGTATGTGTCATTAAAATTTTTAATAAAAATATGAATTCCTAAGCTATTTATTGGATAAAACCTTGTATGGCACTCATGGGTAAACCGATATTGCCTTCTCGAAAATTAACCTGCTTGGCTGACTCTTCGCAGGTTAATTTTCTCATGGGCAATATCTTACTTTACCCACTAGTACCATAAATAACTATTACTAGCTGTACTAACAATGCCATAACAAAATGATGCTCGGACAGAAGTCATTTCCAGTCTGTTAAGGCAGCAGCCAAATTAAAAGGATCAAAGTTGCGAATTCAGTCTGCTGACAAACAAGGTTCGAATCTCCCCGGAATATAACAACAAAAGTCTTAGAGTAGTGAATTAGTACACTGAGATAAATTTTTACATCCACGTGCATGGGTAATTTACTTGCAGCTGCTGCTGATGTGAATTTACACTCGAAGCGTTAATATAAATGCGGTGTGTATTATATTTTTACATCCAGTGTGTAAAGTTTACACCAATATTATGAACAACTCAAAATTTGCAGGCCAGTGTTACCGCCTAAATAAGTAAAATATTATAAAATGTATGTTTTAAGGATATTGTATTAATCACACTTTTTAAATATTTACTTTTAATCAACACTTACCAATTATTTATTTGAAAAATCTAGCACACACAAAATTATACGTAGGCTCTTACAAATGTAAACAATTATAATGGTCGACAGCCACCAGACTCGATGAAGCAGGGACTATGGTTTCTCGAGTCACGTGACTAGCTTAACACCCGCGATTGGCTGGGTTGTACATCAAAAGTGTGATTTTTACACTTCGGTTGTATTGTTGCTAAAGGTATGTTTATAAAAATACACTTTCTTGAGCTCCGAGTGTATTGTTGCAGAAGGTATGAATGTAAAAATACACACTCTAGTGTAGTAGTAGTGTACACATTTATAGTGTCTTTTTTACACCTTTTCAATGTAATTTCTTTCAGTGTAGTCAAAAATGTTTTAAAAAAGCATAGTTGCCAAGATTGACCACCCTAAAACTACTACCACTATGGTCTGTTTTTTCAAGCAAGACAGTAAATTAAAAATCGCACAGTAAATATTTTTACAACAGGTTTGAATAGTATATGTTTGTGTATAGAATATAGTTATGTTTTACTATCTTGCTTGATCAGACAGACCATAGTTGCGAGTAAACCAAGAACGGCATCTAGAGAAATATTGCACAGGAAGTTCTTTTTAAGCGTTTCACATAAACCACAATTATCTAACTCCTTTATTTTGTTCAAAGCTTAACTCGAAAGTCCTTAACGGTAAATGAGAAAGAAATAGTACAACATTCCCTTTCCACTTTAGTTTAATTGAAATAAATGTAATATAATAAAGGTTTGTAAACTCACCTCACGCTCAGGAAGTTTAAACGTTTTGCCCTATATAAATACAGCTTTTCTGTTAAGCTACACGGAAAAAAAAAATTATAGCTAGGAGCGCTATAACACACATACCAAGCAAATTATAATCGCTTATTATATAAATACAAGGCTTTCTCTTACAATTATGGCAGTCAGTGTAAAAATTTATATGAAATACTTTAATTGTTTAGTGAATAATAAAATATAAGAAATAGTATGGCATTTATAGCTTAAATGGATTTAATTATTGTCCGTGCTAATAATTTTTATAATATAATAAAATTTCTGTAAATTTATAATAGTGCCTGTAATAAATATAATCGTGTCTGTTATATATATAATCGTTTCCAATTTATTTTTAACATTATTAGTTATTGTGTCCCTTATAATCTATAGCTTAAATCACTATAATTTGCCACTGTTACCAAATATCTTATAATGTATAGCGCAGAGCCCAATAATTTCTTTCCGTGTAGTCAATATTATCCTACACAGAAAAAAAGGTTATCTTGGCAGAAGATAATAAATTATCTTGGATTTATATTATCTTAAATCGAGTTAATAATCTTTTTTTAAGATCATGTATCCTCGGTTTAAGATTATCTGTGACTTTGGTTTCCTTTAATAATTCTCTTGGTAGAAAAATCCTTGTGTCAAGGATTTTTTCCTTAAATGCATGACATCTAAAATAGTAACAGAGAATCAAGAGTTATTATCTTGACTCAAAGACTCTGGTGTCTTACGGTAAAGAGTTTGCCGGCCTTACCCCACGTAGATATACAGTAGACTCGCCCGTTGTTATTGGGAGAGAAGTTAGGTTTGTTTTTTTTTTGCCGTCAGTTGTCTTTAAAGGCGTATCATTGTTTTTATCTGCTTTAAAATGGACGTATTTGTATCTGTTACCCTTAAACGGTGGGGATCTTCAAATTTACTTAAAAAATTTACGGGTAAGTAGCTTTAAATAATTTATACCTATAGGTTATATATAAGCGCCATTTTGCAATGACGTTGCAACAAGTTTTTCTTCAAAAACAAGTGCTTTTTTCTACGACCACCTATGAAACCAAATTTCACACGATTAACAGAGTAAGAAAGTATCATATTTCATAGGCGTGCGAAATAATATTATACAAGCGTGGGAAATTTTTTCAAAATATTTACCATTCTACTAACCCTGGAACCTGACTGTGGGGTCAATATGATCTTGAATCAAGAGCATCATAATCTTAAATCAAGATTATAATTCTCTTCATTCAAGATTATATTATCTTAAACCAAGACATGGTGTAAGATAATATGATCTTGGATAAAGATATGATCTTAAATCAAGATAATTACATACTTGGTTTAAGATAATATGATCTTAAATAAATGGTTTAAGTGGCTTTGATTTAAGGAAATGTCCTTAAATCTAGGACCTCAAATGCCAAGATCACGGTGGACTTGATCCAAGACAGTCATGGCGTAGAACATATCGAAAGCCATGGCGGCCTTGGTTCAAGATCGTTTTGCTTTGATTCAAGATATCCTTTTTTTCCGTGTATTTTGTTGGTAGCGTCAATATAAATTAAGTTACAAATTATCATTAAAAAGTTTGTGGACTATGACAAACGTTTAAAATAGGAGACCTAGTCCAATGTAAAATAACAATTAGTAAGTTTGTCCTTCATCTCGTTTGTTATAAGGCAAAAAGGTTGTAGCAAATAAATCAAAAGTGGAATGGAGTAGGTAGCGATGTTGCCAAATACTATATACTTAATCTTAATTATAAGAGCAAATGTTGATTTAACCAATCGTTAACTCAAAACTTATTAAGAACGTAACCAATGAAACGAAGTGTGTCAAATAATTTCATAGGTCCAATTTTTAGTTAGTTTAGTGTTAGTTTAGTGTTAGTGACTTGGTAAAATGGGAGGATTGGTGTAGTGGACTACCGCGTCGTACTTGACGAGTTTACTACCCAAAATAGCGTGAATTCGATTCTCACCGGCGCCGATTTGTCTTTTTCAGTTAAATAAATAATTGAAATATGGCGAAGGCGTAGGTGAAGCAGACACTCCCTATAAATTAGTTCGAAGGTCAATTAAAGCCGGTGGTTCTCTCTACTACTAGCCCACACAAGTCCTGGACTTAGGAGATGCTTAATTAAGTAGAATAGTACGAGGTTAAACAAAATGTAATATAGTAAGCATGGGCCCATAATTTGCAGCTAAAGCATTAATACCGTACCTCATTATCTTTACCATTATCCCCGCATATTAGACAGTCCTTTTCACTCGAAACGTCTATATCGATTTTATTTATGTGTATTGTATCGTATTACCCGCTTTTGGTATTCGTCATCTTATCCGCCTATACTGATATTGTTTAAATAATAATATTGTTAAAATATCTTAATTTAAAATTTAATTTTAATTAAAGGTATTTAAAATATAATAATGTTAACAGTGTATATAGAAATTTCAGGCCAATACTCACCCATAAAATTTTATTCACTAAAGTTGGCACACGCGTAATTTTAACTCATTTAAACAAACCTGGCTTGTACGTCGAACAACTTCGTTTAGGAAGGAACAACACTAGCGCTCTTGTTTGGCGCTCTAGTCAGGTAGTTACCACCGACTGCGACTGTTGCTCCATCTTTTTATAGACGATTCGTCATCTTACCCAATTCGTCAGCTTAGGGCCCCTTCCCCTAAGCAGAGTTTGTTAACGTTGGTTAACGTTGAACACATCCAGTGTGCCATACAAAATGTCCATGAGTGGGAGTAACGTAAAACATAAATATTATTTTTTGTAACGAGAAGAAAATATATTTATATTATTATTAATTTGAGCCATTTAGCCTCAATGATTATTTATATTAATAAAAATCTAAAAGAGAAAATAAAATTAAAATATTCTTATCAGGCGCACCTAGTTCTAGATGCGCTGGTAAGGTTTTGCGTTTAAAATAATACCTATCTGCTATATCGTCGGCTTACAAGTAAAGAGCACTTAGTCCAAAAACATGGTTTTGAGATATTAACAAATTTAACTTTCACTGTTGTTTTTTAATTTTTTTAATAATTGTAACAAAAATGCACGTTTCGCCAAACAAACACTCAGTCGCTTAGTGCAGAAACATTTGAAATAATCTACAAGTAAAACGCACTAAGTGCACTAAGTGACTTTTTCTGTTCTAGTTCTAGTTCTGTTTACCTGTACATAGATCATCAAAAATTAATTACAGTACCCTAAAAATCCCATTTTTGCAAAAAAGTGACTTAGTGCCTTTTACTTGTAAGCCGACGATATATTCTATACCTAAAGAAATATTAGTTAATACATCAAAGCCAAATTTTGCCTACATAAGGAATTTTTAATAAAATTTTTGATAAATCGTTAAAATAATAAAATGCAAACGAAAAACTGAATAAAAGTTAACTTCTAACGTTTCGGGATCTAATCTGTACTCTTTTTTAAAGAAAAATATTAGTTTTTGAAAGAATTTGTGCAATATGTGGTTTTATCAATCAAAAAAAAAATATATATAGTTTTTTTTTATTTTTAACCTACGCGTAGGTAGCTACGTTATTATTGTGTTTGGTCAATGTTTTTCTGCGACCTAATTAGTAGTTAGTCCCTTTTTTACTTTTTCCTACAGCGGTTGATAATCAATGACGTCAAACACAAAATGTCATGTTGACAACTAAATTTTTACACAATTTTGGCGTTTTTTGGATATTTAGGTTGCACTTCGAGTGTAACAAGCTCTCTCTCTCTCTCTCTCTCTCTCTCTCTCTCTCTCTCTCTCTCTCTCTCTCTCTCTCTCTCTCTCTCTCTCTCTCTCTCTCTCTCTCTCTCTCTCTCTCTCTCTCTCTCTCTCTCTCTCTCTCTCTCTCCCCCGCTCTCTCTCTCTCCCCCTCTCTCTCTCTCCCCCTCTCCCTCTCTCTAAAATATAACAACCACTAAATAATATCATAAATCAACGATGATAAAAAGTGAAGTATGCTATTGATATAACCTAATTAGAGTAGTTTAAATCAATTGTAACATTGAAGTTAGTACTCCACTTACTTAGTTCTACACTGTAACCTGGATTGAATATTTTAAACCCATTTTAATAAATTACAGTTTAGTTTATGTATTTACAATTGTTCTGCGTCAGTCACACATTGTGTTTATGTATTATTTTACGCCAAAATGGATACCAAAATTATCAGATTTGCGGCTTTGGCAACAGTGTGCTTGATGTTCCAGATGCCGCAAAAACATAAAACAAGGGGTTTATAATACGAGGACCCTCTTTAGCATATACGCACTACGTGCTTTGTCTTTTCATACACTATTTCTAAGAGACATTAAATACTTCCTTTCTTGTCGTGCCTCTCTTCAAAGGCACTGTAACATTCTCAGCTATCACTTGAGGCGTTCAATAATAAAGCTAGTTAAATCTGTTACATTTTTTTGTCTAAATGTAAATAACACGTACTAAATTAAGGTTTTAACTCCAGAACTAGATGAAACGTTGCAAGCACCCTGTCAAAACATCGGCACTATTGGGAAAACTAATAACATGCTATTAGAACAGGGTAGCATAACATAATTACAATTTTACTAATTACTTACTATTCAGCGAAATGTTTAGGATATTTGGATACTTGGATGCAAGTTGAACTTATTAATTACAATTTTCGATTGATTTTAAAAACAAATGAATGGAAGCTTAAAGTTTGTACACTAGAGCCATCTAATTTGCAAATTTCAAACTAGGTGTTTTGTTTGACTTTAAATTCGGTATCTTTAAAACATTATATTCTAGCAAAAAACTGTATATAACATTTTTTATAAGGCTTAAAAAGAGCTTTTATTTAAAATACAATTTTTTGAAATCGGGTTATAAATATGTGAGATATGCTAAAAAAACCTTTTACTGCTTTAAACGCCAATATCTCGAAAACAATGCGTTTTAGGAAAACGTTGTTTATAACATTTTTTGACCAATTTAAAATTATCTTTTATATAAGTGCTAAATTAACTAAATACAATAATAATTGCCTTAATTATAAACAAAAAAACGCTAAAAATATGAGTTTTACCCTATTTTTACCCCCTTACCCCCAATCGTTTACCCCCAAAATCTAATCAGCTCTTCGGAATACGATAAGAAACAATATGCAAAAAACCGCAAGTCGATATCTCATGTAGAAATGGAGTTAGAGAGTTTACACCCAGACAGACAGACAGACGGACGCAATTTTTTTTTTTACTGATTTCGACTCAGAATGGTCTCAAACGTCGAGAAATGTGAAAAAAACGTGGACATGGATTTTGACTTTTCGGCGAGGATTTTAATACATCGGCACTCTTAGTAGCACTAAGTACCGATGTAATAAGAGCAGGAGATTTTAATTACATTCTAAGAGCAATAAAATTGTATTAATCCTTAACCTGGCAACTTGGAATCCGACCATTTTTTTAGGCAATTGTTTTCTTAACTCTACGGATTATTCTATATTTTTGGCGCATTATACAGGGTTATCCAAACGAGAAATTTAAGAAGTGATCCTACGTTAAAAAATATGAAAAAAAAATAATCCTATAAGAGTTGGTCCGGTATTAATCCCTAAGGAAGTTACGACCCTCCTAAATCTAAAAAGTCGTTTTTATTTAATATTTCTGGAACCCTATAAACCATAGTAACGAATATTTTTCTATTTTGCGACTCTTATAAGCTCATAATCAAACGCTTTTTGCGTGTTCTTATAGGCCTATAAGAGTTCTGTACTTTTTGTTCTTTTGGGTTGGCAACAGACGCTTTAAAGTTGAATTTTCTACAAAATTTTGTATATGATGGTTAGACGTGTATACCTTGGTTTCAATATGTAATAAAACTGCGTATTTTAGTTATAAAATGTATATTACGAGTGGCCGAGCGCTTTCGATAAGAAACTTATCATCCTCAGGGCTGTGCCCTACAAGTACAAGATAAAACAATTAAAAAAGGGGGTGTCAATAAAGAGATTATGAAAATCACTTTTCCTTTAGGTTATTGTACTTACTTGTCAAGATAAAAGAAATCACATAGCGGAATGCTTTGAAAACATCATAACATCAAAATTAATTATAAAATGAGTACATTTCAACATAAATAATACAAATATAAATAAAATAATGCAACAAATTGCGTTTGACAGAACATACCAGACTGGTATTTTTTTAAATTTTAATGTAGCATATAACCGCCTCGGTAAATGTTGCTTTTATACAAAGAACTGCATGAAAATCGATTAACTTAGTTTAGCCACGTACAGATAAAAAACATAACCTTCTGTTTTTGCTCGATAGGAAGAACCCACCGCATTCTTTACAAAAAATATTGATTGAAAAATAATGTTAAAACATTTTTTTATTAGCAGTATCAACATGACATTGTAATGCCCGGCAGTAAGGTTACCGTTTTCCTAAAAAAACAAAGGGAGCCAAAACCGTGTTCAAACAAACACCGTTTTTTTTAGTTATGAAAACTTGGGCGAGACCGTCATTAACTTGTGACCCGAGGGAAGATAATTTGGTTTAAAACTACCGACCATCCCTAATTAGGTGATTTTCCTGATAAAACTACTTGGCCTGGCCAAGTTTGCCACGATATAAATTCGAGAATATCAAATATTAAGGTGGGTGAGCCAATTATTGTCATGTTCCTAATAATGCCATCCCTCTTAAACTTGCTAGTTCGTCCTCTGTGTCATGGATTGCATTGCCAGTATATCTGTTATATTGAAAAGATGCCTGTAAATATGATGTATCTGACTGAATAATTTTGTAAATTGATTACAAATATTGATATTTGCTTCCAAAATTCTATGTATTGTTGAAGATGCTTTAATGTTGTATAATTTTCTTTTAAATAAAAGAAGCAGTTGACTATAGAACATTTATTAAATATATATACTGGTGAAGACTTACAGTTACAGGGTGGCGTCAGGACGTGCTCACAATTTCACGTACAAATTACAACTCTTTTCACGATGCATTTGCTCGTCAAGAGGCCGTTGGTTTTAAGTAGTGCATGCGCATTACAATTTTTAACAATATTTTAGTTGGGGGTAAAACCTGTTGAAAAGGCCGCGAAATTATATTTAAATTTTAAACTTGGAAATTTCTCCACTGACAGATGTTGAGCCTATTATGGAAGACTTTTTTAGAATGATCATAGAAGCTTTCGCACGATTAAAACGGCAGGGGAGATATGGTACCATTGGCTTCATTAGCTTGTACAAATTTTGGGTCTACACCCAAAATTTGTACCATTTAATTCGAACTTGTCACAAGAGTCAAATAATTACTTGACTAAATCACGAAAATCTGAAACTAAGTATACTAGTCATCTTGTTTTAAAACTATTTTTTTCAAGTGTCAAATGTGTCAACATGTTTCATTTAAGCCAGCATGAAAAATCAATTTTAAAAATATATTTACCAAATTTGGTGATACATAATAAAAATTAACAAGGAATTAATGAATTATATACGCCAAAACCTAAATATACAGAAATGAAGGTTTGGGCCAGCCAAAAGATTCAACTGCTATTAAATTAAGTACCTTATTGTTTTTGCTACATTGTACCTACATAACCCTAAAAATTTCAGTAATTAAAACAGCTAAAAGATTTGGTGTACCTCAAGGATCGGTACTGCCATGGCTAATTAAGTCGCCAATGATAATAAGGACCCCTGCGACTAAAATGATTCCCTACAGTTTTAAAGCAACTATGAGCCTCATATATCCGATATAAATCAATATAAAAATTAAAATATTGCACTTTTTATTTTTTAAAGCAGACATTTTAACATATTCCAATATAGGATCATCAAGAAATCATTTCACTCCACCTGGCCGGTAATAACGAACCTTTGGTAAGGGTTTGCAAAAAAAATTGTAACTCAGATTCGAAAAATATTAAAAGATTAAAAAAAATGTTTTATAAATAAAGGATAGCACTAGAAGTTGACACACTTTTTATAACCTAATGTTACCGTTATATAACTATTTAAAGCTTAGGGGGATCATTATTACCATACCTCCCCTATTAATTGAATATCTTAAAACATTCTAAGAACGTTCTATGTAAAACAGCACATATTAAAATCTAACAAATTTTTAATATTTATTTTTAGAAAAAAAATTAATATCTATATGTTATTTATTTATTTATTTATTTATTTATTTGTGTATCTATCTGTTAATTTATTTTTATATTAGCTTATTTCATTATTTATTAGTTTATTTCATTATTTATTAGTTTATTTCTTTATTTATTAGTTTTTTTCATTATTTGTTAGTTTATTTGTTACTAATTTTGTTTAATTATTTATTACTTATGCTGTACCCTGTATATCATATCGATACCCCCAAGCAACAAATCCGTAACTCATATATTGTCATTTTTCACGACAGCTAAATTTCTAAAATATTTTTTTTTCTTATTTAAGGGTGGGGAAATGATTGACGTGGAAAAGGAAGCCATGTGATACATCATTTAAAAGCTTATAACATTCTCTATTTAACTCTGTAAATATTTATTGTTTGTTTATTGTTTGTTTCTGATAATATTCAAAATTAGAATTTCTTACTTTAGTGCTTTTAGGTAAACTTTTGGTTAAAATGACCTGTGGAGAAATCTGAGTAGTACCACCATTTGTGTCTTTTTTCAAGGCGTTTACCTATGAGTATAACTTAAAATAGGTCTAACTTACATCCTTGTTGCATGGGAGGGTCGATATCAGCACCTTCGCCTTTTTAAATTTACATGACAAAGCATAATTTAATCGAGCTAGTAGGTTCGGCTGCTGCGTATAGTATACTATACTGCTGCGTATACTATACTATACTTTATAAAGTACACTGTCTTAATTTTATTTTTTAACTGTTATTTATTTGTTCATGTGAGTGTTTACTGTTAGTGACAATGACTAATCTTTGGCTTTAATTCTCTGTAAGTTCTTCTCTGTATTTTATTATTATTTATTTTAAGGTTAAGTTAAATGTTTAAACAATTGTATTTTTTTTATACTTATATATACTTTTTTTATTTCCAAAAAAGGTTCGAAAACAACGAAAATCCATCGTCGAAACGTCACAGCAAAATTAGATAACAATTTTAGTCAGATCCAAAGCCCTATTCCCCAAAAATCAAAAAGCTAAAATATTTTTAGAACTGTTTTGTGCTTTGCGGGTCTACGTTAGCTTGAAATCAGAATCTGAATCTAGGCCAGCGCTAGATAAAGTGATCGATTTTGAAACTAAATGCCTCATGTAATGTGATTTACCGCACCCAAGACGATGTCTATCCATCATCGTTTAAATTACCTGTAATTTAAACCCAGGTCTCATAAACGACAGACACTGAAACACGGTCATATACTGCACGATATTGGAATTATTTTAATAATATAAGCCATATATCATTTTATCAGGTGTTCAGTTATACAATAATGCGGAATTCCAATTGGGAGTATAATTCATGTTTGCTAGGGTGACCTCATTATTAATAAATATTTTGATTTGCTTGCTTCATGTAATTATATCTACTGCAAAATAATAATTTACTACGGCCGATTGGAAATAATGATTTTCAGCTCCCATTTTAGTAGCATTTTGGAAAAATTTGGCCCGAGGTATTTTTTTAAAGGGAATAATAAAATGCCAAATTTTCGCACCCTAATATGGAGTTAAGTATAAAATTTATACAATTATTGGTTGCGTTCAGTGATTGATTGATTGATTGATTGATGAAGAGAAACAAGATGAGGATTCGTACCTCAAACACTGCGGCCACCTGCGAGCCTATTGTGTTATTCTTGGGTCACTTTCTAGTCAAACAGCTTCGTTTCCTTTTTCAGGCTTACTAGGCTGTTTACTAGATTTGCATTGGAGAGCATAGCTTCTGGGTTACCATTTCCCGCTTGCCGGTCTCCAGCGATGTACAGCCACGCAGTCAAAGAGAACATGAGAGGCTGTTCTGATGGTGTGCATGTGTTTCCTCAGGTGGCAGTGACCAGTTATCACCTATCACCTTCCTAAGGTGGTCCCTGCCAAGATGTAGGAGGTTCTTGGTTAGTGGACCAGCAGTTATTGCACCGCCAAGTATTAACTTGCTTTGCCTGAGTCCCGGTGCCTGACCCCACTGTAAATTTTGCTGGGATGTTATCCAGTTGGATATCCAGCTTTTTACCGTGGTTTTTGTTTTTTTCTCTTGCGAGTTGATCTGCTCTCTCATTGCCATCAATGCCTTTGTGCCCTGGCACCCACCCTAAGGTTACTTTATTGTGGTTGGCTAAGGTTATCAGGGTATTTCGACAGTCCCAAACCTGTTTAGATTTGGTTTCAAAGTTAGATATGGCTTTGATTGCCGATTGGCTATCAGAAAGTATGAGGATTTTCCTATTACTATAGTCCCTCCTCAAGTTCTCCTGCGTTCAGTGGAAACAGCAAAACTAATCAACAGTCATTAAATGATAAGTTTTGCTAGCAAACTGCTGAAATACCCACAAAAAGTACAGTCCCGCGCTTTTAAAAAACCAGTCAAAACTAATCATCTCAAATCGTTGATGAGAAATGATTCAGCGACATCTGTCAATCGAAACTGATAATACCGTTCAGTAGTGCTGTGACAGCTTTCGATAAGTTTTGCTGTTTCCAGCCAATTAACATTAGATTAAATTGTACAGGTGCCTAGGCAGACTGTGATATTATTTGTCATCGCACCTTTAGAGCTGTCAACATCAAAGTTGTTTTTAACGAGATTTTTAATTGTTTTGTATATTTTTCTTTTTGTTTCTTGCAAACAGTATAAATAAATACTCTTCATATTCCAATTATTTTTTCTCACTACCAACTAGGTAAGTTGACATGACTTAATCAAAATTCAGTTTTACATTTGGTGACCACTCTCAGGTAACATGCGTAAATATAATAATTTTTGCAAATCATATTTATTAAAAAAAAAACAAATGAGATTAGCAGATTATTATGAGGCAAGGGGAAGAGAAGGGGTAAAATATAGTGTGAGTGGTATAGACGACCTTGAATTCCAAACATTCCGGCCAGCTGCCAGTTAGTAAAATTTTAACAGTAATTGCATAGGTGTACTTGAAATTTTCGTAGCATACGTAAAGGCATATCCACAGGCTTGCATAAGAACGTAATACATAACAATGCGATGCAGTGATTGGCTTGATGTGCCGCCATGTATCTTGTAAGCCAATCAGGGCACCGCATTCTTATGTTTTATGTTCTTATGCAAGCTTCTGGATAGGCCTTTTGTTTATTGCCTAATGATTATTAAATTTATAAATAAACTAAAATATCCAAAAAAGTGCCTGTAAGGATTATAATAATAATAGACGTTTATTGCCCAACAGTACAAACCATACAGGACATTCAAATATTTAGTACAAATCATTAAAATTAATCTATATAAAACCTAAAATACATCTTAAAGTAGAAAAGTTTATATCACACAATTGAGAGATATCATTGAAATTTATACACATTACATATATTGGCGACTTATATAACAAGTTGGTATTGGCTCGGGGAACAAAAAATGTTAGCGAACGGCGCGTCGCATTTGGTACCAGAAAGTAAATTTGTGATAAGAGATCGCTACATTCAATCCTATTATGTATTAAATTATAAAGAAACGTTACTGATAAAATTTTCCTACGAGTGCTTAAAAGTTTAAAATTATATCTTAACATTAAGTCAGATAAATCTGCTCCTCTAGGTGGGTACAATCTTTCTATTTTAAATGAATCATATTAATATGGTTATTATATGGATACCAAATTAGGGACCCATACTCTAATTTTGATCTTACAAAGGAAAAGTATAACACTTTTAAGCAATCGGGATTGGTAAAATTTTTACAGCTTCGTATAACAAAACCTAACATTTTTAGCGATGCCTTGACAATTGTTGAGATGTGTATATCAAAGGAAAGCAAAGAGTCAAAGGTTACACCTAGATCACGAATTGAATCTACACGCTCTAAAGTTGTTCCGTTTATGTTGTAATTATAAATAATTTGATTTAATTTTCTGGTGTAACTGACAACTTTACATTTTGATATATTAAGCCTTAAATTATTTTTTGTGCACCATTCATAAACAGCTTCAAGATTTGTTTGTAAAAATAAGCAGTCAAATATAGATCTTATAGCTATAAATATTTTTAAATCATCAGCGAATAAAAGTTTAAAACATTTTATAAAGCTAGGAAGATCGTTGATGAATATTAAAAACAACAACGAACCCATATTTGACCCTTGTGGCACTCCTGAAGTAGCCAAATGCGTACCAGATCGATAATTATTAACTTCGACAAAAAAGGTTCTGCTCAAAAGATAGCTTTCAAAGAGTTCTAAAAGATTCCTATTAAATCCAATATTAAACATTTTATTTAATAGCAAAGGATGATCAATTTGATCGAAAGCCTTTTGAATATCGGTATATATAACATCGACCTGGCCCCGATTTTCTAACTCACCAGCCAAATACTGAGAAATTATTGCTAAATTTGAAACCGTAGAACGTTGTTCAACAAAACCGTGTTGATACGGTGACAACACATTTTTTACTTGAGAATATATTTTTTTGTAAATTATACTTTCAAACACTTTAGAAAAGTTACATAAGATTGAAATTGGTCTATAGTTCTTAACGTTCTTTGGGTCGCCGCTTTTCATTTTATATTCTGAAATGGAAATAAATGGACTATCGAGTAATTTTCTAAGGACTAAACTATGGTGTGCGAAAGTAACCGGTAAGGGAACGTTCAAGTAATACGTAACGCTCCTAGGGGGGGGGGTCATTTTGGAGGGTTACGCCCATGTTAATGGTATAGGAAAATAGCGTTACAGGGGGGTGGGGGTCCAAAATGATCAAAATTTGCGTTACGTAATACTTGAACGTTCCCTAAATATTACTAAGTAACTATTTTTACTTAATTTAAATATGGCGTTCTCTGTGTGTAATCATAAATAAAGCTGCGGAGAGTGTAATAATACACACCAGAAAATTTAATTAAACTTTCATTGTAGTTAAAGTTAAATTTAGTTAGACGTTAAAATTTTAATTAGCGCTAAAACTACGTTGCAAACATTCACAGTGCACAAGTAAAAATAAAAGACAAATTAACGTTTTTCGTCTCTTTTTAACCTTTTTTCTTTAACAAAAAATATATATTTTTTCTACCTTTCTACGTATTACTTATTTATGAAACAAGAGCGAAAAATTGTTTTTAATTTAAAGTACAACGGAATATGAATAGGGTTAAAAGTGGCAAAGTGAAATATTTTTTGAATAGACTTTTACAAGTTATCTTAAAAATAGCGTAGGTATAAAACAAAAACAGAAATAATACTAAAAAAGTTCTTCTTCTTCTTCTTCTTCAAAATTTCCTTTTGGACACTAAATTAAAGTGACCCAAAAGGACTTAATGGTCTTGAACTCTCGTTCTTATTGACCAGGTATAAGTATTAGAGACTTAAAGCGAGTCTCTCTAATCGTTTCAACTAAATATAATTTCTTATTAACATAACCTCACAAACAAACGTGGTTAACCCACAAAAGTACATCACAAACATCAAATATTCAATTTAAATCAATTTAAATATATAGAACGATTTCATAGTATTAATATTTTCTTGACGACCACATTTTCACATAAAATACTTGGTGCGTAAAATAAACGTTGTTAACGATTTACAAATTCTAGCCGAAAGTACATGTTGCCCATTCCACGGATGGAACGCAACCCACTAAAAAAGTTAAACATATTATCCATTCCAATCCAATTCCAGCTCGATCTAGTATAATTTTCGGCCTACGCAAAACCGTCTCAATCTGTAGTGATGTTTGCGCAGACGCCAACTTATAAAAAAAAATATTAAATTGAATATTGAAATTCATAAAAAAATATCTACGTGTACACAGAAATATATTAAATTTAAATTTAACATCACATATTAATAATTACCACTCAATTAAAACTTTACAATTAAACGAACACACGAAATTACATAAAATAAAAATAAAATTAATCAAGTCCTGTGCATATCAATGATTGCGATGCTGATGCTGGAGTAAATCCGCCAAAGCAGTCACACCCGTCCCTTACAAAGATCAAGCTGCGACTCTTAAATTTGGAAATTGCAGAGCGGTACAAAAGTAAACCCCCTTTTAACTTTTGAACGAGTTGAGATATAAACTTTATTTATGGTACTTGCAAATAAGACAACCTAATATTTCTGCATATTTGATTTTGATATTTTTAAGCCTTAAAATGTGGGAGACATGGGATAATATTTTAAAGCATATAAAATTCTCTATTCGACAGACTTGACCAGGAAATGGAACAATGGACTAACAATTTTGTACATTATGTAATGTGAATAATTTTGATAATAATGTTAACAATGACTGTGATAATAATAATATTATATAATAGATGCAATAGTCTCACCGGCATTGCCGCTTACTATTGTTAATAATAATAATATATTTTGAAATGTTTTTTTTCTATTTTGCGACTCTTATAAGCTCATAATCACACGCATTTTGCATGTTCTTATAGGCCCAAAAGAGGTCTCTACTTTTTTTTCTTTTGGGTTGGCAACAGACAAAAATCTATCTCTTGACGTTTGCCGGGCAATTGTGAATGTCGGTTTAAAGTTTAATTTTCTACAAAATTTTGTGTTTAGGTTAGGTTTTACCGTGTTAAAATTGTGGCTTGGTTACTTGCAGTGGAAAAGAGAAGAAATTACTATAAAATATATTAAAATAATATTCGTTCTTAGAATTAAATACATTTCAAAAATTGTAATGCCAACCCAAAACAAAAATCCCTAAATCGGGCATCAATTTAAATGTAAGTTTTTTTTTTAATTTTAGAGCAACATAGAAAGAAATATATAAAGCGCTCGTTTCATAACACGTTTTTAGCACACTAGTACTTTAGAAAACTCGCCGCAAGCGGCTCGTTTTCTAAATAATCTTAACATTTCTTCAGGAGGGTTTGAGGACTACTACTAATATTCTACCAAAGTATTTCAGTTGATTCTAATACGCAGAATCCAAATACGCTTACAATTATTATATCATTTTTACACTTTAAACTATCTAATACTACTCACTTTGCGGATATTTTTGTTAAATCCTATAAATGCTTGAGGCACAGTGTGAGTGTTATATCTGATTTTAGTGAACGCTACACGGAAAAAAAAAATTATAGCTAGGAGCGATATAACACACATACCAAGCAAATTATAATCGCTTATTATATAAATACAAGGCTTTCTCTTACAATTATGGCAGTCAGTGTAAAAATTTATATGAAATACTTTAATTGTTTAGTGAATAATAAAATATAACAAATAGTATGGCATTTATAGCTTAAATAGATTTAATTATTGTCCGTGCTAATAATTTTTATAATATAATAAAATTTCTGTAAATTTATAATAGTGCCTGTAATAAATATAATCGTGTCTGTAATATATATAATCGTTTCCAATTTATTTTTAACATTATTAGTTATTGTGTCCCTTATAATCTATAGCTTAAATCACTATAATTTGCCACTGTTACCAAATATCTTATGTATAGCGCAGAGCCCACTAATTTCTTTCCGTGTATAGCTCGACCTCTGGATGTTGCCACCGTATTGGACCAAGTCAAATTTTCGATCTAATTGCCTCAGTGTTTTACAATGTTTGTGTAAATTTTGATATTTAGTAAAAATAATAATTTAAAATTGAATAAAATTAAAATATAAGTATACTCAGTCGCCCCTGACTACGGTATCAGTAAATTGTCGTTTCTTTTTTCAAATTGTTACATTAGCATAATGAATTTAATTTTTTCCCTTCATTGGGAATTTTTCCTATTCTTCCTTATTTAATTTAAAGTCTCAAGGCAACAAGAGACATGGAACCATATTTATCTTAATTTATTATTCCATCAATCTATTTTCTAATCATCGTACAGAGTGATATTGGTAGACTGACAGTTTCGGGCTGCTGGCCCTCTTCAGTACCAAGAGTCAACTCTGCACGCTGATTAAGAAAACGTTTTTAGACTTTACTTGCAAAAGGAATATAGCCATTAGATTGATGTAGACTTGTGCGCCATCTATTTCTAGATGTAGACAACTACTCATACCTCTCCTAATCTGGAGACTTTGAATGGTAGCAAGTTGAAGACTTGTGTGTCTCAAGCACATAGTACCACTAACGGGTGGTTAGACGTAAAATTAGTAAGGACAGAAATTTTTAATTTTAAACAAAATTATAAAAATATTAATTTATTATTCCATCAATCTATTTTGTAATCATCGTACAGAGTGATATTGGTAGACTGACAGTTTCGGGCTGCTGGCCCTCTTCAGTACCAAGAGTCAACTCTGCACGCTGATTAAGAAAACGTTTTTAGACTTTACTCGCAAAAGGAATATAGCCATTAGATTGATGTAGACTTGTGCGCCATCTATTTCTAGATGTAGACAACTACTCATACCTCTCCTTATCTGGAGACTTTGAATGGTAGCAAGTTGAAGACTTGTGTGTCTCAAGCACATAGTACCACTAACGGGTGGTTAGACGTAAAATTAGTAAGGACAGAAATTTTTAATTTTAAACAAAATTATAAAAATATTAATTTATTATTCCATCAATCTATTTTCTAATCATCGTACAGAGTGATATTGGTAGACTGACAGTTTCGGGCTGCTGGCCCTCTTCAGTACCAAGAGTCAACTCTGCACGCTGATTATTATTATCTTACTTTAAGAAAATTTAATATACCTTTTCAGCACTTGCTTGCTTGACTAAACTCCGCTTCAAATCGTTCAGTCAACTGCAGTCGCTTGCGAAAAAGTAAAACTTTCCGTTAGAAAATAGTATATTACATAACTAGTGTGGAAAGTGACATATTTCATGTGTAAATGATATTTTTGGACTTAAAAAAAACGCAAAAATGAGTCACCCTAATATCTCCAAAACTAGTAGTTTTCTAGCTAAATCTTTTCGATCTAGTAATCTAGACCCTATTTGATGAGGATTTGCGAAATTTGAACAAATGAATATTATAATATAAATATTGAAATTGATTTTACAATTGAAATATTGTGTTTTTAATTTATTTTAGTGAATGAATACAGATTAATTGGTTTACATATATTTTAAGGTTATGTTATAGAAGAAATTTTTATTTTGTATCAAATGATTATAATAACTGTATCTGGTCAAAAGTGACCAAAAGTGAGCAGTCATATTTATTTATAAATATTACATTAAAGATAAAGCATCTTCTTTTAAAAAGCTTAAAAATAACAAGTTTTAGTTAGCGGGCGAAAAAAACTTTTTGGCCCTAGGGCCACAAAGTTCACCTTTTCGCCCGTAAAATATGAACAAAAAGTGTCGCTTTTAGAATCAATCGAATAAAAAAAAAACATTCCCTATTGTATAATTGTTTTTGTTTAATTAAGGGGTTATATGAAGTTGTATTAGAAATTCAAATAAATTAAATTAGTTTTGCTGTATTTCAAATTATAATGAGTTAGTACAATTTCTGCTGCTGAAAACTTACTAGCTCGTTTATAGTTGAGCAAATTAGCCTTCCAACAACAACAAAGATTGAAAGATCGATTTGTAAACAAGCTGTAAAGATATGTAATGCTTTAAAGTGGATGGGATATTGCATGTTTGTTTAATCTCATACTATTCTACTTAATTTCAGTTATTAATTAACTGAAAAAGGCAAGTAGGCGCGAGTGAGAATTTAACTCGCGCTACACATTGCATGTAAAATTACATGTAAACTCAGAATCATGGGTAATGTGTTGTCATGCAGAGACAAGAGGTCAACTTTCGTTCGAAGGAAATGAGCTACAAAAAAAAATTTTTTCGCCTTTATGGATCACCCTGAATCCGAAAATGGTAATCGTTCCTTGCGGAAATGCACCATTTCTTTTTCTATGGCGATTTTTTATATATTTTTTGTATTGTCAAAGAAACGTTATGGAAATCTGTTATCATTAAAAATGAAGTATATTCTATCTTATTTTTTCCGATATGAGCCAAGTCTAGCAACCTTTTTTCCATAGAATAATATTTCTATAGGTAAAGAAAAATGTGCATGAAAAGGGACAAGTGACAAATGGTGACTTTTTTATATTTATGATTTAAACTGTTAGTTACTATTTTCACGTTTTAAGGACCTTTATATAAGGTGTATCCTTTATTAATTATGTAATAAATTTTTAGACAGACCTGAGTATGATTATTTATTAATTTATTTATTTATTTATTTATTTATTGGTTTATAGTCCTTCTGGGACCTTACTCGAAGGTAGTTTTCAGGAAAATAGGGGATTAAATGTATTTTTAGGGTTCATCATGCCTTTATCATAATAAATGCTTTAATTTCCAAGTATTTCTTCAAAACTGACGACTTTGCAAAAAAATACCTATAGCCCTAATTTCGTGCAAATACAGTTCAAGGTTCAAAAACCGATGCGTCATATTGACTCCGCCATTTTTAAGTTATGGACATTGGTCTACATTAACATAATCAAAAGAAGCCAATCGACACATTTTTAAAAAGATCGAAACAAAAATAAAATTTTGGACCACCCTAATGGCGTGGATTTTTTTTTTAATTTTTTCGTTATTTTATTCAGCGGTATCAAAAATAGTCGTATGCAAAAATTCAGAATTTTATTATGTCCCACTGTGCGCACTGTATATTAGTAGTAGTATTTTTTTTGGGTTGGCCAAAGCCAGACAACTAGGCCATTTATGGCCCTTTTTGTCATACCAGGCAATCCCAGCCACTAATTTGAGTCTTCCTTGAACCTGCCCGTCCTTTCAATAAAGGTCAGGATATTGGCCCAGGGGAGATCTCTTAGTTCCTCTTGGTTTAGTCTTTGAGTTTTAAAGACTTGCATCCTGATCCTGTCGTATCTGACACACTAAGCTAAGTAATGAGAGGATGTTTCATCTTCTCCGCACTCTGGGCATAACGGACTCTCCAAAACCCACATTGTTGCCAGGTGCATCCTTAGTTTGCAGTGGCCCGTGAGGACCCCTACAAGTTGTCTGAGTGCAGTTCTTCCGTTTTCCAGCAACCAGTCTGTTTTTGATTTGCTTGGGCCAGCCAGGAAGTCCTTAGCTTGCCGGCAACCGTCGGCCGCCCTCCATTGCTCCTTTAGCTTGGTATAAGCCCACTCATCGAGAACGGTCTTTGCGCACTTTATATTACTTTACTCGTATAAAATGTTTCCTCTAAAAATTGATTTTATGAAAGATAATAAATTCATGTTTTAAACAGTTTCTCTAAAAGCGTAGTTAAAATATCAAATATAAAATCTATAGATGGTCGAAGAAAATATTTATGTTTCTCGATATTTATGATATGGAATGTTATTTCTTTTGAAATGTTTATCTTTGTTTGCGATACATCAAAATTTAATCATAACTATGTTCAAATTTCCTGATATATGCTACATTTCCTACATTTATTTATAATGCTACATTTATAACGACTTGTCATTTACACAGCCCTGCAATTCATATCATAATATATTTATTATTATTTATTTTAAAAATATCAAAAATTGTATGTCTGCATAAAAAGGGAGATCCTAAACTGTTAAGCAATTATAGACCCATTTCACTACTCTCAGTATTTTCAAAGATTTTGGAAAAAGTTATATTTAAAAGAATTATAAAGTTTTTAAATGTTAACAATATACTTAGTAATAATCAACATGGGTTTCGGGAAAATAAGTCTACTGTAACAGCTTTATGTGAAATTCTAAATTATATTTATAAAAACATTAATGACAAAAACTTGTTTATTGCTCTTTTCATTGACTTATCAAAGGCTTTTGATTGCGTGGACCATGAGGTATTATTGCGGAAACTTGAGTAATATGGTTTACGTGGGAAATGTTATGATTTGTTAAAATCCTATTTGCAAAATAGAAAGCAGTTCGTTGACTTTTTTGGTGTTTTCTCTGAGCAACTAGATATTGATATAGGTGTTCCACAAGGGAGCGTTTTAGGCCCCCTTCTGTTTTTATTATATTGTAATGATATTGATTTAATTTTAGATATTTTTTATTGCGCGTTTGCAGATGATATAACATTAATTGCATCTAGTCTTATTCAAGATTTGCTCAGAGAAAAAATATCAGGGAATTTACAGAATGCTTCTATATATTTTGCAAAAAATGGTTTAGTATTAAATCAAGACAAAACAGTTTCAATGCAATTTTATCCTTATGAAGCCTACTACAAAGAAAGTCCTTTGATACAGTTAAATGGCAAGAGTATTAAACAAGTTACGTCAACAAAATTGCTGGGTGTTTATGTTGATATGTCCCTTAACTGGAAAGAACATGTAGATTACGTCTGTAAAAAATGTTCTAGTAACTGTTTTGCACTAAAAAGACTTCAACAAATCTGCAGTAAAGATATTGTACGTACGTATTACATGTCAAATTTTCTTTCTACAGTCAGATACGCAATCATTTTATGGGGAAATGCAACTACAGCAGATAGGGTTTTTATAATGCAAAAAAGAGCAATACGTTGTATGTTTGGTTTGAAATATAGAGATACCTGTAAAGAAACTTTTATAAATGAAAAACTGTTAACTTTCCCATCTCTGTATATTTTGGAAATGCTAAAGTTCGTTAGGTCTAATATAGATAGTTTTAATTTGTTTATTAATATTCATGACCATAATACTAGGAATGGAAAAAACATAGAGTATGAAAAACAAAGATTGGAACTATGTAAAAATAATCCTTACTACTACGGTGCTATTCTTTACAATAAGTTACCTATTTCAATAAAAAATTTACGATACCCCTCGTATATAAATTCTATAAAAACATTACTTTTAGCAAACGCATTTTATTCAGTGGAAGAGTTTTTGTTACATAGTTTTAATCCGATAAACAGTAAATTGTAACGTCTTTAATAATTATTTCTTTTGTTGCATTTTTTTAATTTTATATTTCACATTTACGCATTGTAATTTGTATAAGTAAGTACATAATGTATTTATTTATTTTTTTATTTGACATGTCCTATATCATGTATATGATCGATTGGAATTAATAAATGATTATTATTATTATTATTATTATTATTATTATTTTACAGGTCGACCTGGAAAATAGTACCATTTTCAGGGAGATTATACCATTACATCGGCACTTAGTGCTACTAAGAGTGCCGATGTATTAAAATCTTCGCCGAAAAGTCAAAATCTTTGACTACGTTTTTTTCACATTTCTCCACGTTTTGGACCATTCTGAGTCGAAATCAGTAGACAAAATTTTTGCGCCCGTCTGTCTGTCTGTCTGTCTGGGTGTAAACTCTCTAACTCCATTTCTACATGAGATATCGACTTGCGGTTTTTTGCATATTGTTTCTTATCGTATTCCGAAGAGCTGATTAGATTTTGGGGGTAAACGATTGGGGGTCAAGGGGTAAAAATAGGGTAAAACTCCTATTTTTAGCGTTTTTTGTTTATAATTAAGGCAATTATTATTGTATTTGGTTAATTTAGCACTAATATAAAAGATAATTTTAAATTGGTCAAAAAATGTTATAAACAACGTTTTCCTATTACGCATTGTTTTCGAGATATTGGCGTTTAAAGCAGTAAAAGGTTTTTTTTTAGCATATCTCACATATTTATAACCCGATTTCAAAAAATTATATTTTAAATAAAAGCTCTTTTGAAGCCCTATAAAAAATGTTAAATACAGTTTTTTGCTAGAATATAATGTTTTAAAGATACAGAATTTAAAATCAAACAAAACACCTAGTTTGAAATTTGCAAACTAGATGGCTCTAGTGTACAATAGTGCCGATATTTTGACAGGGTGCTTGCAATGTTTCATCTAGTTTTATTCATAAATGTTTTTATTTAAAAATAATTTAACTATTTACTACTTTTTTCGAAAACTATTTGTTTAAATTCAACTTTTTTAATCAAAAAGGGGTTTGCATGAAAAACTTAAATCCAAATTTGCACCCCTGTGCGTTTTTTTTTGCATAGTTATGTGCAAAAACGTTTTCCAAACGAACCTATTTTGATAAAAAAAAAACAAGAAGTGTACATTTCAAGGTCAAACTACTACTCTACTATTATAATTATTAAACGCCCTATGTTCTACCAAACCTTGAGGTTAAAAGCCTATCCAGAAGCTTGCATAGGAACATAAAACACAAGAATGCGATGCCGTGATTGGCTTACAAGATACATGGCGGCACATCAAGCCAATCACGGCATCGCATTGTTATGTACTTTGATGTTATGCTAGCCTGTGGACATGCCCTTAAGGTCTAGCCGCATAACTAGCATAATACATACATACATTTTTGCGGTTTCTAAAACACTTTATTGTGATTTATGATGGCACTTATTGTTACTACTTTCTCATGTATTCTGACAACTAAAAGAAAAAAAAATAGAATAAAAGTTTGGTATTACAAATAGCATAGAAAGCACAATTAATTTGTTTTTTAGAATTTGCAAAAAATTAGGACAAAAAACATTTAATTGCAGGTCTGCGTGATTATTAATCAATTTATTGATTTTGTGTTCTTTTATCATTTTCCTTCCAATTTAAGTAATAAGTAATAAAAATAACTTATTATTGACAACTCGCAACATTTCGCCTTCATTTTTGTAAGACGTTTGTACGTTTTAACAAATATATTTTAATAGGTGCGTTCAATAAAATTCAACAAAAGTCAGTAAAATTCTGTAGAAGGATAGTTAAGGCTGAGTTTGGCTGGGGGAACGTTTTTTTATCTATAAAAAAAAGACGACGACATTAAAAAAATTCCAGACATAGTTTTAATTAACCGCTTTTGAAGAAACAATGAGCCTGTGAAAAATTTTTAGGTTATATCTACTGCTAAATGAAAGAAAAACAAGAAAGTACAAAAGAAAAAGCAAAGCAACAAAGAAAGCTTGATTTCTAGAAAATATGGGTATCAAGAAAGAATATTTAAAATTTTCAAAATAATCTAAATTAAAGATAAAATAATCCCCACTCTCATCTCTAATTACTTATTTTATTTATTTGAAGAAAAAATCTTTAGACAATTTTGCTTTTCCTTAATTGAGAATACTCATAGAGATTAGTTTAGTTATTTATTCTCCTTTACATAAAGGTACCTATTTTATCCACGGCCGTGATTAATAGGCTTATTAATCACGGGTCTGTAAAAATAAACCGTTTAAATCCCAAAACGGCCGTGGATAAAGTATAGTATCATACTCGCGTATAATAGCTATTAATCATTCGCGTATATGCTCGTGTCCCAAAATTCACCCTCATAGCAATTATTATACGCTCGTTGAATAATACAGGGTTATTCTTTTAAATGGTACACCCCCCATAACTTTTGAACAGGATGAGATATAAACTTTAAATTAGGAATTTGCATATCAGACAACAAAAACTATCATATGTTATATTTTTCAATTTTTTATTTCTCAAGACGGCGCCTGGGGGGCAGTGGGGGACAATATTTTAAATGGCACTCTAGGTCTTCTAATAATTCATTTTAAAGAACTTAAAATTCTCTATTTAACCATGTTATTATTTATTTTTTAAGCATTAAAATTTTATTGATGCTTTTTTTTGTTCCACATTCAATATGCCATCTTCGAAGGGCTCATTTCCGGACCTAACTTTATAGAAACGTTTTTTCATATGTTTGGATGTAGAATCACCTCTCAATTTCGGCATGGCAATTACTGATCACCCTGTATACTATACTGGAAAATTATGATAAATTATGATAAAATAAAAACCGTATTTTAAATGGAAATAAGAAATTTCCTATAATGTTCTTATTTTGACACAAGCACGAATACTGTTAGACAAGAAAAGCCAATTGAAATTTCAATAAAATGTTTAGACTATTTTTTGTATAATTTCAACATTATATAGCATTTTACAGCATTACGTATTTTTATGTAGACAGAAAATAAGATAAAAATATCCCTCACTTTGCGATTGATATTTATGAATAAGTAATATTTTTTAAATGAAAGAAATAACAAAAAATAATAAATGCTAGAAAATCCTTAAAGAAACTATTTTATATACCTACCGTTTAAAATAATTATGAATTTTTTAAAATAAGTTTTTTTTTGTTCGTCTCAAAGAACTTTTACCTCCAGAAGTAATTTCAGACCAATGTTTATGAAGGTGTCATCTTTTTGTTTGTTTATTTACTAACAGAAACGTGATACAGCTTTGTGGTGTAAAATGTAGATGTCGCTAGTCGACTTTCAGGCTACCTAGTAGCGATGTTGCATAGTTTCCACCTTATCATGAATTCAAATCATTATACTTAAATTAAAAATGTAAAAAACTGTGTATACTATAATTATGTTTAATAATATAGTATATATAAATCTATTAAAATTAAACTACTAGTTCATATAAAACTCATACAGAACTAATGTTTCTTAAAATTTACAATAAAATATCCAAAGTATATGTTTCCAACCGGCAACACTGTACCCCTGTCAGTCATTTTACGACATTAGACTGTGAGTTTATACATTCTTTCTCTCTCTTTACGCGTACTAAGTGTAAACAATAGTCACTCCCCACCAGCCCGTCACCGTAGTTGGTTCACGCTTAAAACAAAGCATACGGTAGATTTCATCATGTTCCTTCTTGAGGTAAAAGTTCTTTGGTTCGTCTCCAACCGTGCTTCCATGGCGTCATCCCTGTATATGAAAACATAACCTTCACTTTCGCAGGCCAAATTCCTATAGTTCTCTACATGACACAAAGTCTCCGACGACAAGCGTTACAAAAGCGTTATACCGCGTGCGTGTCTGCAACGGGCCTCTCACTTGCACACACATTCTTCACATATTTTTCGTAGCCACAGATCCGTGCGTCAAACTTTACATATTATATTATACAGAGCGTGTCAAAAATCCGTCTCCCCCACTTTAACTTGTGAACGGCTTATATATCAACTTTTAAAACACTTAAATGACATGACCCAAGTAATTTTTTAGTATATATTCGATATGCTTAGGGGGCACAATGAAGTCAGGGGGCAAGGGGGGCATTTTTTCAAAGATAAAGGGGGGTCGTGTGATACATCATTTTAAAGCTTGTAAAATTGTCTATTCGATTATATATTTTTTAAGGTTATGTGTTGACTTTTACTAATTTTCTGACAGCAGGTATGTAAAATCAGCTGATCTTCACTTCTCATCCGTTGTCATTGGCAACGGATAGGAAATGCGCACTAACTACTAACTAGGTCATAGGAAAAATATATTACTAGTTTCCCTTAATAAATATGAGAGTTTTTATTTCCAAAAACGGTAAGACTGATTAAGGGACCATATCACATGTCGATTAATCATATTTGCAATTTTGGCGAAGGCGCGACTAATAGGGCATTTAAAAAAATATATTTTTCTAATTTTTCATATGCACCCCTCCTATGTTGTTTCAATTAAAATACGTATTTATACCATCCATTGTAAATAGTATATAATGGAATGCGTAGCATTACATATCTTCACGGCTTGTTACATCGGCACTTAGTGCTACTAAGAGTACCGATGTATTGAAATCTTCGCCGAAAAGTCAAAATCTTTGACCACATTTTTTTTTACATTTCTCGACGTTTTAGACCATTTTAGTCGAAATCAGTAAAAAAAAAATTGCGTCCGTCTGTCTGTATGTCTCTGTCTGTCTGGGTGTAAACTCTCTAACTCCATTTCTACATGAGATATCGACTTGCGGTTTTTTGCATTTTGTTTCTTATCGTATTCCGAAGAGCTGATTAGATTTTGGGAGTAAACGATTGGGGGCAAGGGGGTAAAAATAGAGTAAAACTCCTATTTTTAGCGTTTTTTGTTTATAATTAAGGTAATTGTTATTGTATTTGGTTAATTTAGCACTTATATAAAAGATAATTAAATTGGTCAAAAAATGTTCTAAACAACGTTTTCCTAAAACGCATTGTTTTCGAGATATTGGCGTTTAAAACAGTAAAAGGTTTTTTTAGCATATCTCACATATTTATAACCCGATTTCAAAAAATTATACTTTAAATAAAAGCTCTTTTTAAGCCCTATAAAAAAAGTTATATACAGTTTTTTGCTAGAATATAATATTTTAAAGATACAGAATTTAAAATCAAACAAAACACCTAGTTTGAAATTTGCAAACTAGATGGCTCTAGTGTACAATAGTGCCGTTGTTTTGACAGGGTGCTTGCAACGTTTCATCTAGTTTTATCTTTAAAACTGTAACAATTTCTTAATTAAACAATACAAAAATCCCATCATTACAACTTTTTATAGTAGGACGGGGGTCAACCAAAGTTCAAGTAACATGATATTTGGTATGCAACCATAGTTTTTCAATATGATAATTTCTTGACGACAAAGACCGTCAAAATTAGTTCTAAAGTGCTATCCCGTTCTAACAGTTTTTAACAGCTTAGCCAACGTAAGAAAGACAAAGTAATCAGATTAGCCAATATAAGCAATAAAAACTATTTATATTTACCTTATTTATTTTAACCCTAATTTAATTTTATATTATGTAGTTAAACATATTAGGTAGTAATATGTATTCAGTACTAATTGTTGCACTTCACGGTTCGCAAAAAAGGTCAAATTGCCCAAGAACTTTGAAAATAAAATTTGATTCCTGGCCCTTTCCTTAAATAGGAAAAGCAAAAATTAAAAAATTTCAACGACAATTTTTTTTTATCTCACTTTTTTGTTTTGAGTATTATAAAATAGATACACGCTGATTTATAATTTTCCCAATTCACCAATATCTGCTACAGTTTACTTTTTTTTGCTTACACTTTTTACCTTTAACTTAAAAATTAAATTATAAATAATATCTGACAAATAGGACCCACTTGGGGGGCCTTAAAGAGGACGAAAGCCTAAATTTTTAAATTTTCTTGGGTTTATCTTGTTTGCTCTATTTATATACCAATATAAGCTATTCTAGTAGTATATTAAATATTGTTTTTAAATAGGGGGGTTTGGGGGTCTCGAGCCAATTTTCAGATTTTTTTTTAGATTTTTAATGTACAAAAAATATTATAATATTATAAATATTTTCTAGATATTGTAAAAGAGTGTTTAAAATGTCGGTTTGGGGGTTAATTATTATATAATATATAATATATATTATATTGTATTATATTATATATTATTATTATTATTATTATTATTATTATTATTATTATATATTGATATAAAAAAGATATATAATAATAATATTATGTACGCGTACGTGCCAAATTTGGTTTATATTTCTCCTGAAAGTTGTTAAAGAACTCTCTTATAAGAGACTTACTATATCTAATAATTATATATACATAATTATGTACATAATATTTCTATAATACATTATGCCTAAAACTTTAAAATCTCTACTTTCGGCTTAAAGAACAACTTTCAGGAGAAATATAAATCAAATTTGGCACGTACGCGTACATAATAATATTATTATTATATATCTTTTTTATATTAATATATAATAATAATAATAATAATATATAATAATATATATTATATATTATATAATAATTAACCCCCAAACCGACATTTTAAACACTCTTTTATAATATCTAGAAAATATTTATAATATTATATATTTTTTGTACATTAAAATTCTAAAAAAAAAAACTGAAAATTGGCTCGAGACCCCCCAAACCCCCCTATTTAAAAAAAAAACTACTAGAATAGCTTATATTGGTATATAAATAGAGCATACAAGATAAACCCAGGAAAATTTAAAAATTTAGGCTTTTGTCCTCTTAAAGGCCCCCCAAGGAGGTCCTATTTGTTAGATATTATTTAAAATTTAATTTTTGAGTTACAGGTAAAAAGTTTAAGAAGAAAAAAGTAAACAGTAGCAAATATTGGTGAATTGGGAAAATTATAAATCAGCGTGTATCTATTTTATAATACTCAAAACAAAAAAGTGCGATAAAAAACAAATTTGTCTTTGAAATTTTTTAATTTTTGGTTTTCTTATTTAAGGAAAGGGCCAGGAATCAAATTTTATTTTCAAAGTTCTTGGGCAATTTTTTATTTTATTTGACCTTTTTCGCGAACCGTGACTTAGATTACAGGCAAACTATTTATTAAAAAAGTCATCTGGTCACAAAGGCTAGAACGTTTGTTTTTTATTTGTTTTTTAATAGTAATGAAATCTGTTTGCTGTGAACTTTACCATTGAATTTTACCTAGAACAGTTTGGGAAAGTTTTCAATAATGGACTCGCCCGGGAAAGTGTCCCATTGAAACAACATAGGAGGGGTGCATATGAAAAAAACTAGAAAAATGTGCGGGTTGCAACACGCTAAATAGCGACTTATCGCATCTGAGCTTAGCAATAAATTACATTAAAAAATATATTTTTTGTAAAAACGAATAACAAATTAAAACCCGACTACGGTATAATTACTATTTTCTTTTAATTTCTTGGTAAAATTTTGATGGGTTTTAAAATTTTTTGATTTTTCGATTATTTAATATAATTGTACCCATCACCATTTTAAATTTTACGGAATATCATTTTCATTTCCGTAGGAACCGTCTTAAATCTGTTAATTGTTGTTTATTGTTTTAGATTGCCAGTATGCCTAACATTAGTTTTTAAAAATAACAGTATTTTTAACCCTATTTTTTAAGGGGTCTACCCTCTTTAGACGGGCAAAGATAAGGCTATTTTCACGAATTTTTTTGACCGGTATACGTCATAAATATGGACATAAAAAGTGTTAGGCCTAAAAAATACACTATTTGATTACACAAGAAAATTTTTTTTATATTTATTTTAATCAGTTTTTATACATAAAAATGAGGGAGAAGACTGGTCCAAAAAAAAAGATGAGTGTGCGCTGTTGATGAAATATCTGGAATGGATGATCTGAAAAAAAAAAAAAAAATAGTTTTAGATTCAGTAAGTAAATGGCTATAGCGCATATCATACGATTTTTTTTTTTTCAAAAATGACAAAATGGCAGCCATTTTTCGAAAAAGTACGAAAAATCACGTTTTTTCCGTCGTTCTTTGCCAAAAATAAATAGTTAAACTCAAAATTTCAAAAATCGTATGATATGCGCTATAGCCATTTACTTACTGAATCTAAAACTATTTTTTTTTTTTTCAGATCATCCATTCCAGATATTTCATCAACAGCGCACACTCATCTTTTTTTTTGGACCAGTCTTCTCCCTCATTTTTATGTATAAAAACTGATTAAAATAAATATAAAAAAAATTTTCTTGTGTAATCAAATAGTGTATTTTTTAGGCCTAACACTTTTTATGTCCATATTTATGACGTATACCGGTCAAAAAAATTCGTGAAAATAGCCTTATCTTTGCCCGTCTAAAGAGGGTAGACCCCTTAAAAGACTCATACGACACGATTTCCGCAAATTTAATTTTAACCATTTGGTATTCCCCTAGAATTTTTGCTGTAGCGAAACCTCTTCAGGGATTTTTTTTTTCAATGTTTTAGGTCAATCTTATAAAAATGATTTAAGTGAAATAAAAAAACATGTAAATATAACTGATTCATGTAAATTTCTTGGCTCTATAGTAGATAGTGAATTATCTTGGTCCCCTAACATAGAAAATATATGTAAGAAATTATCTCGTGGTGTTTACGCTATTTCAAACTTAAAAACAGAATTATCCAATAGTTACCTAATAACAGCATATTATTCCTTAATATTTCCTGTTATTTCGTATAATATAATAGTTTGGGGTCAATCTATAGACGTAGATCGAGTATTTGTGCATCAAAAAAGAGTAATACGCATTATGTTTAATTTATCTTACAGAGAAAGCTGTACACGGAAAGAAATTAGTGGGCTCTGCGCTATACATTATAAGATATTTGGTAACAGTGGCAAATTATAGTGATTTAAGCTATAGATTATAAGGGACACAATAACTAATAATGTTAAAAATAAATTGGAAACGATTATATATATTACAGACACGATTATATTTATTACAGACACTATTATAAATTTACAGAAATTTTATTATATTATAAAAATTATTAGCACGGACAATAATTAAATCTATTTAAGCTATAAATGCCATACTATTTGTTATATTTTATTATTCACTAAACAATTAAAGTATTTCATATAAATTTTTACACTGACTGCCATAATTGTAAGAGAAAGCCTTGTATTTATATAATAAGCGATTATAATTTGCTTGGTATGTATGTTATAGCGCTCCTAGCTATAATTTTTTTTTTCCGTGTAAACCTACATTCATCGCAAATAATATATTAACAGTACCCTGCATTTATATATACAAAATATGCATTTACGTAAAAAAGAACCTAGATAAATTTAATTCAAATTCAGACTTACACAATTATGATACGCGCAAAAAAGAAGATATTCATATTGATAAGTTTAGGCTTGAAAAATTTTAAAAATATCCGCACGCCGCTGGTTCGAAAATTTACAATAAATTGCCAGACGAAATAAAAAACATAAATAAATTAAGTACATTTAAAAATCAACTTAGAACTTTTTTGCTAAGTATGTTTTTATAGTATCAGGGAGTACCTTGAGCCCACTGCATCGAAATAATGTTACCTCATTTTTTGTATACCATTTATTTTTGTATATTATTTTTGTATATGTATGTATTCATTTAAACTGACGAATCCTTTATACCTGTATTGTATATATTTTCGATTAATAAATATCTATCTATCTATCTATCTATCTATCTATCTATAGGCACATATTTGTACGTTTAAAAATAAATTCGGAAAAATGAAATTCACCGAATTCCTTATTGCTCAGTGTCTGTAGGTGTTGCCATTTGCTGTGTTTCCAATCACAAGCGACATCCAATGGTTAAGATTCGCATATCTTCAGTTGTTTACTTGTTTTGACGATAAAAATCATTTTTAACTTTTGATACTAAATTAATTTAAACAAATAAACCGTCCCTGAAGAGGTTAATGGCCCTAATAGTACACCTACTCTAAAAAAAGGACTTGAAGATAAAATTGGATTTTAGATTCTCTATTATAAATTGTATGCATGTTACAAATTTTAGTTATGTTCAACAAGTGGTTCAGTCGTGACTGGTTAAAGTCAAAGCCAATCATGGTAACATGTAGCTTTTAACAATATCATGAATAAAGTTTTTTCATGTAAAACACATCCTATTAAAAAGTCAATTTCATTTAAAAGCAATATAAAATGTTAAATTTTTAACCACACAGAATGTGTTGGTTGTTTACCAATTTAGATTCAAATGTAAATGAATTTTTTCACCACCAGCCTAAAAGCACATCTTTATTACTGTTCTTTTCATTGGTAGAAATATTATTTCTCTACCTATGACGTCAGAGGTTCTAAAAATAATGAAATTGCACCATGGTTAATAATGAATTTTTATTCAGCTGTTTTGGCATCTGACGTTTCACTTAATTAATTAATCACATTGCTATTTACAAGTGTCTTTAGGCACCAAATTTATTTATTGCATGATAAATCAAAAAATATTAACTAAATTAGTACCTAAAAACATGTTTTACAAAAAAACACTTCGAAAAGTGAAAATCATTGGTCCATCATATTCATCCATAGATTATACAACCCATATATTACCGTAAGGATCATAGATTACTAGAGGTACAACCCCCATATATTGATTTTTGAGGAAATAGATTCTCCCTCACAGTTTTCGCCTGTCCCCTTATTTCTGGGGGAGTACCAGAATCATCACTTTGCATTTCACTTTCCATTTTTATATATTTTATTACACTTAACACGGAAACACTTTCAAACTTAATAATTTCAGCAGATCACCAGAAAATTTCTGCCAGAAATGTCAAGTTATTCATTTGTTTTTTTAATGGCCGCGAACGGCCAGCGTCATATTTTAAATTTATAAGCTTTTTCATTAAATTTTAGTAAAATAAATAAATAGCTAATTAATTGTACTGGTAGTGAAAAAAATACTATATTTTCCACGTGAGTGAAGATTTAACATTTTAGAGCGCGTCTTGCGGGCTTCGCGCTAGCGCGCTCATCCCGCAATTTGACGCAGGTCAAAAATGTTAAACTTCTCTCACTTGGTAAATAATATACTATTATATCCCCGTCGGTAAAAGAAGTAAATCAAAAATGGTATGGTTCCATCGCACTTTCTCGCCAAAATGTGCCAATAAGTTTTTATAATTAGTTTTCATTTATTCTCGGTGTTTATAAAAAAAACAGATCCGTCGCATTCTAGGCTATTTGATAAGTAAGAAAAAAAAAATAAAAAATAAAAATAGTCAGTTTTTACCTATATTGAAAATTAGATTTTGCTGAAAAATCGAGGTTATGTTTTTCCGAATTAAAAAATAAATAAAGTATGCCATAATATAGAGCGGAAAAATTCGAGTAAAAAACATATATTGTTTATTATACTGGCTAAATATTTGTAGGAGATATAAGCTAATAACTAAACACCTACACGGAAAGAAATTAGTGGGCTCTGCGCTATACATTATAAGATATTTGGTAACAGTGGCAAATTATAGTGATTTAAGCTATAGATTATAAGGGACACAATAACTAATATTGTTAAAAATAAATTGGAAACGATTATATATATTACAGACACGATTATATTTATTACAGGCACTATTATAAATTTACAGAAATTTTATTATATTATAAAAATTATTAGCACGGACAATAATTAAATCTATTTAAGCTATAAATGCCATACTATTTGTTATATTTTATTATTCACTAAACAATTAAAGTATTTCATATAAATTTTTACACTGACTGCCATAATTGTAAGAGAAAGCCTTGTATTTATATAATAAGCGATTATAATTTGCTTGGTATGTGTGTTATAGCGCTCCTTGCTATAATTTTTTTTTTCCGTGTACAATCAGTGACGCGGCGACTTGAACACCCTGTATATAAAACGCTTGGCACCATTTCAAAAATATTGCATAGGGACATAACTTTTATAGATGAAAAACTGTTCCAAGTTTACTCAAAATCCGAGACATCGTAGCAGAAAGGTGGCAGGGTTCACGCGTTTTACCTCAAATCCTAAATAAATACCTAATTTAATATTAGTCAAGTCAAATAATAAACGTAAATGTACACGGGCTGATATTTTAAAGGGTAGTAGTGGATGTTAACAGAACACTCCTGTTAGTTTTTCACCGGGTGATTTGCGTAAGGGGTTTCCGCTATCTTGAATTTTAGGGGTGACTTGCTTAATTTGTATCTTACATAAAAATGCATATACCCAATTTTGTTAAGGATGAAATTTCCAACAATTTTTGTTTGGATGATTTTTTTAATATATTAATAAAAGTCGAGTTAATTTAAAAATAGCCATGTTGGAGGTAAAATTGGTTTTTTCCATTTTTCGGCCAAATTATTCTGCGGACAATAAAAGTGGTTATGAACAAACTTGTAGCTCTTGAAATTCTCTATACGTTTCATATGTTACAAATTTTCTAGGTACTTTGGTACGGTTACAGAGGGCGCAACTCGACTTTTTAAAACTTATAGAGAATCTCAAGAGCTACAAGTTTGCTCATAACCACTTTTATACTCCGATGAATAATTTGGCTCAAAAATCGAAAAAAAAATAATTTTACCCCCAACATGGCTATATTTGAATATTTATAACTCGATTGTTATTAATATAATAAAAAAATGGTCCAAACAAAACTTTTTGAAAATGGTTCCCTTAACAAAATTGGTTATATACATTTTTATCGTAATATGCATATTTAGCGAGATAATCGCACTCACCCCTAAAATTTAGGATAGGGGATTGCTTACACAAATCACCCGGTAAAAAACTAACAGGAGTGTTCTGTTACCATCCACTACTACCTTTTAAAATATCAGCCCGTGTACATTTATTGCAATTTAACACAGGAATTTTTCGTTATTTGACTGGACTTTATTGTATACTGCAATATGTATCCTGTACAATAAGAATGAGAAATTATTCGTCAAAAAACATGTTTTGCTTAAACGAAAAATTGTTTATTTTGGTTATTTGTCAAAATTAGGACAGTCATAAATTTGCCTGTTGTTTTATTATGACTCGAGTAAAAATGTTTAATAATTTTTGATTAGGAAATTCTTTATTGTTTCAGTATAATTAATGTTGCTCAGAATTTAATTAATCATTTTGTTCGTTTGCGTTATAATGTAATAGTTTGAACACAAAGTTATTATGAATATGATTTCAGTTTCTAAAAGCCTCAAACATACCTACATAATATACAGGGTTATTCAGAAATAAGTTCGAGAAATTTAAGAGGTAATTCTACGTAAAAAAATACGATAAAAAGTTTCTGTTAAGGTTGATCCGGAAATGAGTCAAAATCCAAACCTCTTAAATTTCTCGAAATTATTTCTGTATAACCCTGTATATACCTACATACATATTATTTATATTAAATACTATTTATTATTTGTATTAAATTATTATTATTAAACTGATTGTTATATTATTATAAAATTAATAATCATATTTATTATTTAGTAGTATATTACATAACAAGAGTTGTAGGTTAATGAGCAATTACACTCGAATTTCCTTAGTGCGTAATTGTTTTACAACGCGAGTTTTGTACAATACCACGAAAACAAACATGAAAATTAAAAAACTAATTTGTAAAAATCTATAAAAAAAATATTATAATTCTAATATAATGTTACTGTTCGAAAACGACGAAAATTCATCGTCGAAACGTCCCAGCAAAATTAGATAGAATTTTGGTCAGATCTAAAGCCCTATTCTCCAAAAATCAAAAAGTTAAAATATGTTACTCTTCTTCTTATTTTTCTTCTTGCAAATTTTCTTCTTCTAATTATTTTATTTCTACCAGTTTTGTTCTTTTTTGCAGAATTAATGCATAGGGATTCTCAGAAGTGTATTTAAATCAAATAATTGCACATATTCCAGTGCACAGAAAAAAAAGTTATCTTGGCAGAAGATAATAAATTATCTTGGATTTAAATTATCCTAAATCGAGGTAATAATCTTCTTTTAAGATAATGTATCCTCGGTTTAAGATTATCTGTGACTTTGGTTTGCTTTATTTATTCTCTTGGTAGAAAAATCCTTGTGTCAAGGATTTTTTCCTTAAATGCATGAGATTTAAAATAGTACAGAGAATCAAGAGTTATTATCTTGACCCAAAGCCCCTGTTGTCTTACGGTAAAGAGTTTGCCGGCCTCACCCCACGCAGATATACAGTAGACTCGCCCGTTGTTATTGTTGGCTGGCAGACAGTTCAAGAAATGCTCGGGAGAGAAGTCAGGTTTGTTTTTTTTTGCTGTCAGTTGTCTTTAAAGGTGTATCATTTTTTTATCTGCTTTAAAATGGACTAATTTGTATCTGTTACTCTCAAACGATGGGGATTTTTAAATTTACTTAAAAAATTCACGGGTAAGTAGCCATTTTGCAATGGCGTTACAACGAGTTTTTCTTCAAAAACAAGTGCTTTTCTTCTACTGCCACATATGAAAACAAATTTCACACGATTAACAGAGTAAGAAAGTATCATATTTCATAGGCGTGCGAAATAATATTATACATGTGTGGGAAATTTTTTCAAAATATTTACCATCTATTAACCCTGGAACCTGACTGTGGGGTCAACATGACCTTGAATCAAGAGAATCATAATCTTAAATCAAGATTATAATTCTCTTTATTCAAGATTATATTATCTTAAACCAAGACTTGGTGTAAGATAATATGATCTTGGATAAATATAATATAATCTTAAATCAAGATAATTACATAGTTGGTTTAAGATAATATGATCTTAAATAAATGGTTTAAGTGGCTTTAATTTAAGGAAATGTCCTTAAATCTAGGACCTCAAATGCCAAGATTACGGCGGACTTGATCCAAGACAGTCATGGCGTTGAACATATCGAAAGCCATGGCGGCCTTGGTTCAAGATCGTTTTGCTTTGATTCAAGATATCTTTTTTTTCTGTGTGTTAATTAAACACAAAATTAAATGAAATGTACACCTAAAACCGTGAAATAGAATTAAATCATGATGTTTGCGACATATTTCAGGAATTAGTAGGCCGGGTTGAAAACAAGTTTTCTTCAGAATCCCAGTGTATCATAGAATGGTATAATATAATACTATTATTATATAATAGTATAATATAATGTTATTTTGCACCAAGTACACTGAGATAAATTTTTACATCCACGTGCATGGGTAATTTACTTGCTGATGTGAATTTACACTCGAAGCGTTAATATAAATGCGGTGTGTATTATATTTTTACATCCAGTGTGTAAAATTTACACCAACACTTTCTTAAGCTCCGAGTGTATTGTTGCAGAAAGTATGGATGTAAAAATACACACTCTAGGTCAAAATCACCTCACCTGTGTAGTGTCACATCAATGTTGATGTACATTTATATAAAGGTGTAAAATTTACAAATTTATAGAGTGTATTTTTTAACATTTCAATGTAATTTTTTTCAGTGTATGCGAACTAAGTTTTACATCAGGATGAAATCACCTCACGAACTAAGTTTTTTTTATTTTAAATATCACTTGACTAGCAAAATCAAAATTAAGCCTATATTCAGATGATTTTACAATATAATTGTAAATTTAATTTAATTTTGAAACTCGCTGTTAAACTTTTGTAGGTTATTGAAAAATATATTTTTAAATTACGATAATTGATCTGTCTCCAATTCTTGTAATAAATCATAATTTAGATAAGGGTTTTATCCAAATCTCAGCTCAGTAAATCTATATTTTAAAGCATCTAAAGTTTTTCCCCTTTTGGCAGGTAAACGATAGGCGATCAATCTTACTAAACCTTAAAATCCGCCTTTTTATTAATGCTTTTTTTTGTTGTTTAAAATATGTAATAGAAAAAGTGGATGCAAATAGATTAACAACTATTATAATAATATATATTATTATTATAATATTACAGATTAATAATTATTATAATATTTCTTAATAAATTATTATAATAATTTAAAAAATAGGACAGTAATCTTACTTAGTTTGAGGTTTTCTGTAAGTCCTGTGAGGCATATGGACAGTGAACGTGTTAAAAACATTTTTGTAGTGGTATGTGAAACTGGCACCAACTTTTATTTTTTTTAGTTTTTTTTAGAGGAAGACGGTAAATTTTTTTATACAATACATACAGATAATAAGAAAATTACCAGCTTTATTGTGTGGCTTTTACGCGTGGATAATTATTTATTTCACCCACTCAACTGTCACTTGTCAAATTATTTTCTTGTAAATGTCATTAAAATTTCTAATAAAAATATGAATTCCTAAGCTATTTATTGGATAAAACCTTGTATGGCACTCATGGGTAAACCTCTCGAAAATTAACCTGCTTGGCTGACGCCTCGCAGGTTAAGTTTCTCATGGGCAATATCTTACTTTACCCACTAGTACCATAAATAACTATTGTTACGTTGAAAATTTGAAGTTAATATCTTATATGTAAACCCTTAAATGCGCAACGTATCATACCGTGTGATTACAAAGTGCCGAACACTTTGTAATACAAAACTAGCATTAGCGATGAGTAAAATGCAAGAAAGCTGTGTGCCTTTTACTGGCCACCGAGCTGTTGTACGTAGCAATCACATGGGCTTGTCGCGCACAACTCTAACAGAGGCGTGGCTTCAAACGAAGAGTATTTTCTTTTCAAACTGTTCGGCACTTTATAATCGCATTGTATATGCAACCCTCACAAAAATATTTTCTTGGTTGAATGCTTTTTTAAAAAATAGGTTAATATTTAGCTTTCTCAAATCTTAAAATGTTAAGTTATAAGAATTTTTGATGCTCCATTTTTTTTGGAAAAAACAAAAAATATATAAAAAATCGCCATAGAAAAAAAACGTGCGTTTCCGCAAAGAACGATTAATATTTTCGGATTCAGGGGAGCCAAAATAACTAGAATATATATCGTTTCTAATTATATCATATTTCCAAAACTTTTTTTTGCGAAAACACTAGAACTATAAAAAATCGCCATAGAAAAAAAATGGTGCAATTCCGCAGAAAATGATTGTCATTTTTGAACTCAGGAGGGTCAATTTAGTTAGATGGTAAGTAATTTCTAACGATATCAGATTTTCTGCAAAAAAGTCAAAACGAAAGTTGGGCCCAGAATTTAGCTACTAGTAAATTATATTTTTAACTAAAGGCCTATACAGAAGCTTGCATAAGAACATTAGACATAAGAATACGGTGCCGTGATTGGCTTACAGGATACATGGCGGAACATCAAGCCAATCACGGCATGGCATCGTTATGTATTACGTTCTTATGCGAGCCTGTGGATATGCCCTAACGTGAATAACGTGACTTTTTTCCACTCAAAGTAGCAGGAATAGACTAGCAAACGATCAAAAATCGCCAGAAAAGCCCTAATTTATGCGTATTTTTTGCCTTTTACTTTTACCGATGAAAAGTGCCTTCAGCAGATCGATTCCCGTTCCGCCCCGTATTTATATTGCTTTGTCTTTTATTTGATATTCTGAAATGCTCGACTTAATTCCACACGCAATTAAACATGAATTATGTAAAACTAGAAAACCAGACAATCAGTTCTGTTTAAATATTTTTAAAGAGCAAAGTCCACTGTAAAAAATAAATAGAATTATACACTGGTAGAATAATAGCGTTATGAATACAATAACATAGTGTTATATATGCGCCAACCACAAATTGTACTATATTATAATACTAACTACGATATAAGATAACATTTGTTGTTGTATTTATAACATCTGTATGTTGTTGTTTTAATTCTACAACTGGTTGTTGTATCGTATAAAATATTTATACTATGGCATATTATAAAATATAGTTGGCGCTTATATTACAACAACATTTCTATCAGTGTAGATAATGTGTTGCCATGCTCTTACAAGTAAAATTTACTAGGTTTTACATGTAATTTTACGATTTTATATAAATATTACATGTAATTTACATATATAATCGTAAAATTACATGTAAAATCTCGTAACTTTTACTTGTCTCTGCATGGCAACACATTACCTATGATTTTGTACGTAAATTTACATATTTTTTTTTTACAGTAAACTCTCTTAAATTTAATATATTTTACATGTAATTTTACATGTAATATGCATATACAATTTTAAAATTACATGCAAAATTGTACAATTATATGTAAAATTGTAAAATGATATGTAAAATCTACTATATTTTACAACTTGTTGCATTTGAATCACATTTACATACATGCAGAATTATGTGTTATTACATATTTGTTTTTTACAGTGTAGTTAAGCTCTTTTTAGTAAACTCTTTAAAGCTCTAAAAAAGTATTATAATCCTTAACGAGAAAGCAGTAACTGCATTTGTCGATAGCAGTATTCAAAATATTTTTTGCACGACCAAGACTAAAACCTAATTTTACGCTTTCATTTTCGGGACTAAACTTGTCGTCTTTCTCCCTACACGGAAAAAAAAAAATTATAGCTAGGAGCGCTATAACACACATACCAAGCAAATTATAATCGCTTATTATATAAATACAAGGCTTTCTCTTACAATTATGGCAGTCAGTGTAAAAATTTATATGAAATACTTTAATTGTTTAGTGAATAATAAAATATAACAAATAGTATGGCATTTATAGCTTAAATAGATTTAATTATTGTCTGTGCTAATAATTTTTATAATATAATAAAATTTCTGTAAATTTATAATAGTGCCTGTAATAAATATAATCGTGTCTGTAATATATATAATCGTTTCCAATTTATTTTTAACATTATTAGTTATTGTGTCCCTTATAATCTATAGCTTAAATCACTATAATTTGCCACTGTTACCAAATATCTTATAATGTATAGCGCAGAGCCCACTAATTTCTTTCCGTGTAGGAAATAAAAATCACGACATCCTTGATAATATTAAAATATTATACTTACTATGTGCTTTGCTGGTTCAAAAATTAGGTTTGGTGGTGTTTTGTAATAAATTAGCGATTCAAACCAATTTATTTGATTTTAACAAAGAAAACCTTTAAAAAAAGTCCAAACGAAAACATAACAATGCGATGCCGTGATTGGCTAGATGTGCCGCCATGTATATTGTAAGCCAATCACGGCATCGCATTCTTATGTTTTATGTTTTTTTTTTCTTCAAAATTATTTAAATTTTTTATATTTTGTGCATAAATATTTAAATTTTTACATGAAAATGATAAATAATTAGTCATAGCATCATAATACAATAATACACCATGTATTAACTATTTAGACTTTTTTGCGCAAAATTTCCAATATTTTTAAAATACTGAAAATTTCATCAAATTTGACGAAAAAAAATCTTCAAAAATAATATTAAAAATAAATAGTTATATGGTTAAATAGAGAATTTTAAGCTCTTTTAAATGAGTTATTACAAGACCTAGGGTGGTTTTAAATAATGTCCCCCACTGCCCCCCTGGCGCCGCCTTACCGAATAAAAAATTGAAAAATATGAAAAATTATAGCTTTTGTTGTGTGATATGCATATTTTAAATTTAAAGTTTATATCTCATCCCGTTCAAAAGTTACGGGGGGTGTACCATTTAAAGGAATGCCCCTGTAGAATGCGACGATTTGCATGGCCTTACGAAATGTTTTTATGTGCCTGCAATTTTAAATTTGGTACGAAACACGTATTTTAAAGCCCCTATTTTGTCAACATAATATGCGATGTCAAATATAAAAAAGGCATTTAGAACGAGTCACCTATTTAGCGTATGAATATCATATATGTATGATAATGCACGAGTGCACATTCATGAAGCAGATATTACTTTGTATGAAACATGTTAGGGTGGGCCAAAAAGACTGGAATATATAAAATTGTACCGTTTTATATTAATTTAATTTATATTCGTTGATGTTTTTTTGGGAAGAGGGTTGAAATTAATAATACTTTTTTCTTAAATCGTGACGTTTCGAGGGTGGATTCCCTCGTCCTCAGACCTTTAATATGAGAAAAAAAACAATATTAAAATTATATACGAACAAGTTTCTGTATAACCAAAATTTTGTTTTTGTTGGGTTAACCAAAAATTATTAAAAACTACTTACAAAAATTTAAACCCAGTTTGAATACACGTTAGAGACATACATATATACACAATATAATAAATAAAACATTATTAAGGACTACACAATACAGTTATTAAAAAACACTAAGTTAATTCAATTTAAATAATATAAAATTTGTACAAAATTAATTTTGTACAAACAAATTATAAAAGTCCAAACTTGAAACGTAGTTTCCTAATCGAAGAAAAATCAAATAAAGAGAGTGGGTCGTATTGGCTGCGTTGAATGGAAACAGCAAAAACTCATCGAAAGCTGTCAAATTACTACTGAACGCTATGATCAGTTTCGATTGACAGATTTCCTAATCAACGTTTTCAGATGATTAGTTTTGATTGATTTTTTAAAAGCGCGGGAATGTACTTCTTGTGGGTATTTCTAACCTCAAATGGTAATGTGACAACTGACAGATACTAGCCGTTTGCTAGCTAAACTTATCATTTGATGACTTTTGATTAGTTTCGCTGTTTTCATTGAACGCAGTCATTGTGATATAAGCACTGTCCCAATATGCCCCCTCTCCCCTTCCACCTCCCTTCTAGGTACTATTATAAGGAAACTTTTGTATGTAATTTAAGTGGCTTATAGGTTTTAGTTTAAAAACTGCCCCAAATAGTTTACTATACGTCTTACAAATAACCAAGCATGTCTCGTGATCATATATCCTTCTCAATTTACCGTTTATAATCATAGAGGGGGAAAGAGCGCACGATAGTAATGCGACTGGTTTGTTTGACATAGCTTAAGACTTTCTATAGCGTAGAAAATACAAACATTCCGAAGAATACGAGGGGTTTATTTATTGGACAATCCTTGTACACCTATCCAACAATCTTCTACAATCCTTGACAATTTCTCTTCCATAATCATCTACAATCCTCCACAATCATCTACAATTTTCCACAATCATCTGAAATCTTCCCACAATCTTTAACAATCTTCATTAAAATGTTTTACAATCTTCCACAATCTTTTTGAAAATCTTTGACAATCTTCCACAATCATTTGATTCTCACAATCCTTGTAAACTTTTTTTCAATAAATAAACCCCTCGGAAGAAAATTAATTAAATATTTTTTATTCTTCAAGCGTACTAAAATGTTCATATTTTATAAATGAATACACTAGTTAGAAGTGATCTATTTTTTTACAGTAAAAAATGAGTTAGTTAGCTAGTTAGTTACGCCGTAAAAAGAGTTAGTTAGCAAAACCACCACTGGCGGCAGCACTCTTTGACTTTGATGACAGCCATACTTCAAACTTGTTTGTTTATTATGTAAACAGGTGGTTGACTCAAGATTCTGTGCTAAAACCTTGTGTGAAATTGATTAAAAATGATTGAAGAAGAATATATGGTTTATACACCTACAATCTCTCCGAAATTGCAAATGCTACATTAGATAAGTTACCATCGAAATCGCGAAAAATATAAGATTTAGCCTACGAAAAAAATTTTAAATGAGCTAAGGAAGGTTTAAGTTTATTTCGAAAGGGTTTTTTTTTATTTGCCTATTTTAATAAAAAAAAACATACTTTATTACTGAATAAATTTAATTCAAAAATTAATATTTAAAAAAAATATATATAGGATGCTTGAAGAAAAAATAGTATGTTTCACTCAGAGGAAAAGTGCTTTTTTTACTCATCTGTAGTTTCCGGACTCAGCTTCGCGTCGTCCGTAAATTCTACAGACTGGTAAAAAAAAGCTTCACTTTTCCTCTTAGTAAAACAATATACTATTTTCAAATTGTATTAAAAAATGAACTTGAATACTGGCCACCTCATAAGATCATTGCCTAACTCTGCTATAAGATAAGATAAGATAAGATAAGATAAGATAGTTTATTAGTGTCATACAGCAGTTATACAAGTCAATACTGGCAAATCTATGATAACTTTTTTAACAAAATCATGTTTAGATGTTACATCTTTAATAATAATTAGAGCCCGGCCGATTGCGAGCTATTAGTCATTATTTGTCATGTTTTTTTAGGTTTTTTATAGATACACTATTGCTCTGTTCTAGAGGGAAGCCATCTTGCGGTGCACCGCTGTAGCTTTTAAACAGTGTTTAATTGATGCTACGGGTATTAACGAAGAACAGCTCGCTTGTCCCCGACGTATGATAATAATAAATAATCTTTAATAATAATGTTATAAAATATATAAAAGAAAGTGTTTTTTTTCTGCGGCTGTAACGTGAGTTACCATGGATGTACCCTATATATAGATTCTTTTATTTTAAAATCTTCCTTTTTGGTCCAACCTATTCTTAAATTTACCGACTGTAATTTTCTACTTCAGGTTTCCTTCGCAAAGCACGATGTCTAAAACGGAGTGATGACGGTATGAATGAAGCTTTCATCTTCCTGCTACTCGTGTCCTGTATCCATGCTGAAACTCCTGCGGACAATGCAACCTGCACTATCAAATTCCTATCGGGTGCTACTTCTCCCGCCCGACTGAGCTTCAACATCAACTCATCCGTGAACCATATCTTGGAGACTTTGGCTCATAAAGATCAAAATCTGACAACAATTGCACGAAATGCATTCCTGAGCTATCCCGATATTCAAGGCCTAATTCTATCAACCAATACAGAAGAAATTTTATCGCTAAATGTCAGTAACAGATTGAAAATATTTCGGAACTGGACGTTGGAAACAGACGCTTTTTGGAAATCGTTTAAGTTAGCTAATAACGGATGGAACGTCCCGTTTAAAGACTGTCATTTCTTAGGTAGAACGTGGTTCTACGCGTATAGTTATAAATCTAATAAATTTAGTCTTAGTTTATTTATTCAGATTCAATTGAATCAATGTGATATTGGAATGCAAGAGATTTTTAAAGGACCTCATAGATGCGACGAAAAAACTTCATACGTAAGTACTTTATCTAAAGGCCTATCCAGAAGCTGCATAAGAACATAAAAGATAAGAATGTGATGCCGTGATTGGATTACAAGATACACAGCGGCAGATCAAGCCAATCACGTCATCGCATTGTTATGTACTAGCCGTGATTGGATTACAAGGTACATATCGGCAGATCAAGCCAATCATATCATCGCATTGTTATGTACTATGTTGTTATGCAAGATTGTGGATATGCCCTAAACTAATATTCAGTTTTTTGCTAATAAAATAAATATATTTTCTTAATACTAAAAAAAATACATCCAAAAATTATAAAAAGATAACCCACCTAATCTAGAGTACCTTAAGAGGTTCTGATTTATGATTTCAAAAAATATAATTTTTTTTTTTGCTTTTTTATACTTCTCAATATGTGAAGAATACGCTTTTAAACTATTTTGACGAAATTAGTCTTGTTTAAAAAGTGGGGGCACATTTTTTTAAACGGAAAGGGGGGTCTGGTGATATATCATTTTAAACCTTATAAAATTCTCCATTTAACTGTAAATTTTTTATTTTTTTTAAACATTTTTTTTTGGGTTTAAAATAGGGTTGAAAATGGGTATTTTTGTCAAAATTTCCCCTAATTTCATAATGAAAAAAAATTTATACTTTTAAACTAATTTTAGTTGACATACATAAAAATTAACAAAAAAAACTTAAAAATTTATTTTTTTAGCACAAAAAACTGAAAAATCAAAACCTTAAAAAACATGTTTAAAAATTTTAAAACTGTATAGAGAATTTTAAAGGCTTTAAAATTATGTATCACACGACCCCCCTTTCCATTAAAAAAATTTCCCCCCATGCCCCCCTGCTCACATATTAAGAGATAAAAGTATCAAATATATGCTTAAAGATAGTTTAAGTTGTCTTATTTAAGAGTTCTAAATTTGAAATTGATATCTCAACTCGTTCAAAAGTTAAGAGGGGGGGGGGTGACTTTTGGACCGCACTGTATATAAAATTATAAAATTTTAAGGGGTGATTTTAAATCATAAAATATGACAAAAAGTTCCTATAAACATGTGTCTACGACGTATGTATGGGAGATACGCCCCTTTGAAAGTGGCTAAAAATTCTGTTTTTATTTAATAACTCAGGAACCCTTTGAGTTACAGCAAGGAGGTTTTGCATGGGCACTAATCTTAATAAGGTCCATCTTCGTATGTTATTTGTATGTACTTATTTTAACCAGGGACGTGCGAAACGGGGGGGGGCCTTATCAGTTTTTTGCCCCAAACTTTTTTATGTGTATCTTTTTTTGATTTTTTGTAAAAAATAAAGATTCCTTGAGTAAAAATACATAAAAAACTTCATGTAGTGTAGCACTGTAGGAGCAACCGTTTTCAAAAAGGGGAAGTTACATTCTGTGCCACCAAAAATGTTACTTTATAAAAGGCTATTACTCCTTTAATATTAAATTTAGTTGTTTCGGTAAAGAATACTTTTTTGCTCAGTTTTATTGTAGAATCGCCCTGCAGAATTTAAATTTTATTGTATACTTTAAAATGTAAAAAAACTTTAAACGCGTTTCTCACAAAACGCCATTTTTCAAAACGGTTCCAGCGATAAAAAAAAACTATTCAACATATTGACATATCTTTCGGAATTTTGTAGAGAATCATGTTGGCTACTTCGCTAGTGTAATTTTTTTTTTCAAAGGCTAGTAATTTATTTTTTATTCCCCCTTTTTTACCCGTTTTTGGTCGGAAAAGTGGCATTTTTTTGTTTTTTTTTTCACTAAAATACACCTGGAATTTGTGTTTTTGGAATTTTGACTTATGTCTACACTAGCGAAGTAAAGGACGTAATTTTTAACAAGACTGTTTTTAATTTATGTGTTTAGGACCAGTGGGGACGGAGCTATCGCTGGAACCGTTTGCCATGTTATTTTTGAGGTGTCTAACTTCAGCGCATGCTGCACATTTATTTATGACGGCAAAAAAAAACATTTTTTTTTGTGAACTTTAAGAGTTGCCTAATACCTAATAAAGTTTTGTACATAAAAATAATACAGGTCGTCTGAAAAAAATATCCAAAAATCGTCAATTTTTTGCCTTAAAAATCAGAACAACCCCTTAATTTGACGTTCTAGGAGTTTTCTGTCAGGTGAATCACAAACTCAGCGTTTTTTTTATTAAATTAGAAAAACGATAGGCATTGAAAATGTCTCATGGGAAATTTCTTTAATAAAACTTTTTTATCAAATGGACTGAATTTCTACATATACCACCGCCCTCTGGGGGTGGAATTTGTTATTATAATAAAAGTATATTTTTTGCGAAAAATGCATATTCATTTGGCAATGACGCATTCTCCTACATTTTTACTAAAACGGTTAAGGGCACATCCACAGGCTCTTATGCGAACGTTATAAGCCTGCGCACAAATACATGACGGCACATCAAGCCAATCACGGTATTGTTATGTATTATGCTAGTTATGCGAGTCTCTGCATGTGCCTTAAATGTTTAAATCAGTTATCGGTAGTACATTATAGTATATTCAACTTCAATATGCAGTAGAAATAAATAAAACAATCGTGCACGCGGGCAGCTGACACGTGGTTTCATTGGTTAAAACACTCGAATGTTGCTAGAGTAGGGATGTAGAAAATTAAACAGGTCAGTACGTGAGTACTTGCAAAGAAGCGTTCAATGCATTACAATGAACCGTTATATAGAAATATTTTATTTTGAGTCCTACCCTGTCACTAAATCCGTTGTTGTCACGCTCACTTCATTTTGAAGTTGAATATACAATAGCAGAGTATACGCGAGTATGTCGTATCAGTGTACTTAAGCCATATTCAAAATGGTGTCGCTTTGAATATACCTATCGCTTTTTCGAAAGGTATAAAAAGCAATTATTATTATTATTATAGTGCCCTTAGTGAATAAACCATTCTGTGGAAAATACAGTCACTACAAATTATTTCGCGTCACGAGTGCATAAAGGATTACGCTCCAAACCCCCACCGGGCCCAAAAAATCTCATAGAGAAAAAACCCCAAGTAAGTAGTTCTTTTGCACACTGTATCAAGGTCCTTCGATGCTCACCCAGCGGTTTTAACATTTTAAACGAACCATCAATAATTTCTTGTATTTACTTTAAAGTGTAAAGAAAAACCAATTTAAATTTCCAAGAACCAAGTTACTCAATTATATTTACCATTATTGTTTCAAGAATCAATTAACTTATTTTTGTTGGTTTCTTATTGCGTATGGGTCCGTTTGTGTATCGATTTGCTTTTACGTTGTGTCCACAGAAACTTACACCCTCTTAAAGAAAATTTAAGTATGAAGTATCTGATAATACTTCAGTCCAAAGAACAGAAACAGTTAATTTTTACAGGGTGTTTTATAAGTAGATCTACTAAATTTAAGGAGTAATTCTACATCCAAAAATGTGAAAAGAACTTTCTTCAAAGATTGGCCAGAAATTTCTTTGCCGTAGTTCTTAGGGTTACAGAAATATGAAATAAAAATCCTATTTTAGACACTTAGGATGGCCCTAAATGCCCTAAAGATGGTTTTTGACCCACCTTTATAGGAACTATATAATATAATATATAAAAAAATAAAGACGTATATGTTTATCACAATTTTATAGAATGTGATTTGAATGTGAAAAATTAAATAAAACGAAATAAAGTAGCTTATTGCGCTATAAAGACATTATTAATTGTGTAATTTAAGGTTAATATTAACAAGAATTATGTAAAAATTATTGTCACTGGTGCACTAGTTATTATGGACATACCCATTGGTATTTAAAGCCAATATTTACAGTTAAAATATATTTGAATTTCCGCGATTTTACTGAATGAAAGGGAAAAAACCTAATATTATTAAGTTTTTCCCCTTTCAATCAGTAAAATCTCGGAAATTTCAAATATATTTTAACTAAATATGTTATATTTATCCTGAAATGGCCTTTTATATTTTTATTTAAATTACATTTGTAGCTGTTATTAAATTACCCTCCTTAACTTGGCAAAGCTTTTGATTTAAAGTCAACTGTAGTAGTAGTCCTGTAGGAAGTCGAAGAAATCAAAGTAAAAGAAAAAATATATATTCCCTCGACCGTTTTCAAAACGAGCTAACGATTTGATTTTGTTGCAGGTTAGATCTTTATCCTTAAAATACAAAATTAGCTTTAAAAGATACCACCTCAAGTTCAAATTTATCAGTAAAAGAAACAAGCTAACACAGATACCATTTCTAGACGGGTGGAAATAGCTATATCTCAGTAAATAATAGTCATACGACTAAATTAATTTAAAAAAAAAACTTTTCGCAAGAAAAATGAACCGACTTCTGTCTTTAAAAAGTAAAAAATAAAAAATAAGCCGTTGTCAGTTTCACTATAAATACTAACAATTATTTTTGTTCTTAAATTGATTGCTGTGAAATTGGTACCGACTTATTTTTCATTTTTTTTTGCGAAAAGTTTTTATTTTTTACTTTTTAGAAACACAGAACTCGTAGATTTGTAACGTTATCCAAGCTAAATTATAGTTATCCTTCCATCTCGGCAGGCTGCTGACGTCACAACTATTAGTGCGTTGTGAGGCCATCATCTTAAAGATAAATTTCTAAAAAATAAATTTAGTAGTATTTGTATTTCAGCGCCCAAGAGTCCAACAAACCTTATTTTAAACGAAATACTAAAGAAAATCTTTGTTAAACTTTAAGCGTTAAGTAATAATCAAATAACACCTTATGGTATAATCACAAATTTTATAATTTTCTCTTGGTATTTTAATATTAAAGGTCCACAGAATCAAGTTTAGCGGCATTTAAAAGATTTTTAGCCTGCCGTAATATTTGAGTAACCCCTTAATCAAGTTAGGGATTATTCAAGTATTACGTAACGCAAATTTTTATCATTTTGGACTTTTTGGGCTTAACACTCCAAAATGACCCCCCTCCCCATAGGAGCGTAACGTAATACTTGATCGTTCCCTTATCCGGCTTATCCGATCATTTTATAAAAATTTGGTTGGTATTAGAATCAAATTAAGCCGGTTTTAGGTCAAATTTCGTTAAAAGAATTAGATTTATCTTAATTATCCGGCTTACCCGGCATTATCCGAGCGTCAAATTGAAACGGAACCACCTCATGAATGCCCTTTTTAAGTTGCAAAAAGTTTCATCAAATTCCGTTCATCCGTTCCAAAGTTATGCGGGAACAAACATAAAAAAAAACAAAGTCACACGTCGAATTGATAACCTCCTCCTTTTTGGAAGTCGGTTAATGTTTTTTTACGAAATATTTTTAACTGTGCAAGAATTATTATCCTACGAATTATGATCAAAAATATTGATTTTTGTCCCCTTTGCCCCCTTATCCCACCCAAATATTATATATACTATATTTCATTTCATTCAAAGGTCTATGTTTTTATATCTAACCATTTATTATACTCCTAGCGTTAATATCCAGTGTCCTTCCGATTGGTGTGGGAGCATCTCCGAGTACGAATTTTTTTGGCGAATGTCGGCATAGTACTCGGAGATGCTCCCACGCCAATCCAAAGACAACTTGCACCTGAGCACTAATTCATTAACGTTCAATTAATTAAAATTGTTTTGTTCGAAATATTTAATTTTCCCGAATGAGAATCTGGAAATTTTCCAGTAAATTAACTACTACTTGCTTGAAAATTGAATTTAAATTCATTGCAATATTAAATAAAGTAACTTAACTTTAAATTTAGAATTTGAGGCTTTACCTTAAACTATTTTAATTAAAATGTCTCCTTAATTCCCTACTAAAGCTTTTCAGGATATCTTTTAAATTGCAATAAAGATCATGTACGTCGACTTTTTAAACTCTTAATGAGTAGCTCATTTAAAATATTTTTGCTCGAATCCTGAACTTTAAGAAATATCAGTTTATTCGCTTATCCGATCCAAAATTATCTTTTCTGCATCATAATTCAAAAATATAAAGTCCAAACATTAAGCGCACAATTTCCAATAAAAATAAATGAGAAAATATAGATATAATATATTATACAAGCCGTGAAATCCGTTCTTCGCACGGATTATTTAAAAACTAAAGTTATTTCTCTCCTTACAGGATTTTTCCTGGGGTACTCCATGTACTTGCCAAATTTCAAGTTTCTAGCTATTTTAGAAGTGTTTTTGGTAAATGGGGGGGGGGGGTTAAGGGGGGTCGGTGGTAAATTTTCTGATTTTTCTTGGGATCGTGGGGGGATTTCCATGTACTTGCCAAATTTTAAAGTTCTATAAAGAACTTTCACTTTCGGGTTTAGACCGTGTTAATGGATTTTCACTTTCCGACGTTTCGTTTGGATGATGAAACAGGTCATAAAATCAATTTGTCTGAAACAAAACAAATATTAACAGAAAACAGAAAAATGCCAAGGAAGATACGGGAATCGATAGAAATCATCAAGCATCCTAACAATATCAATCGGGACACTGGTTACCACTTACCTGCAATATGGAAGTTTTTGATAGGAAAAACCTCGTCACGGGTGAATAACCACAACTCGTCATAAATAGTGACACAAGTTGATTCGAAACTTAGTTTCAGATTAATCCCTGAAGATGTCTCTAGTAGTAAGAGACGAAACGTCGGAAAGTGAAAATCCATTAACACGGTCTAAACCCGAAAGTGAAAGTTCTTTATATCTTAATGGCCGTGAAAGCTTAAAATCTAAAAAATTTAAAGTTCTAGTTATTTTAAAAAGTATTTTTGGTAAATGGGGGGTTAGGGGGGTCGCTGGTCAATTTTTGGATTTTTCCTGGGAGCGTTTCAAGTTTCTAGCTTATCTAGAAGTGGGTCTTCTACAAACACGGACAACTATACATATACATACAGGGAATCCAACTCAGATCGACTGGTATAGGGATAAGACATTGTTAGACCATAATCTTTTTCTTCTATAATTACATCGGCACTTAGCGCTACTAAGAGTGCCGATGTATTGAAATCTTCGCCGAAAAGTCAAAATCTTTGACCACGTTTTTTTCACATTTCTCGACGTTTTAGACCAGTCGAAATCAGTAAAAAAATTTGCGTCCGTCCGTCTGTCTGTCTGTCTGTCTGTCTGGGTGTAAACTCTCTAACTCCATTTCTACATGAGATATCGACTTTCGGGTTTTTGCATATTGTTTCTTATCGTATTCCGAAGAGCTGATTAGATTTTGGGGGTAAGGGGGTAAAAATAGGGCAAAACTCCTATTTTTAGCGTTTTTTGTTTATAATTAAGGCAATTATTATTGTATTTGATTAATTTAGCACTTATATAAAAGATAATTTTAAATTGGTCAAAAACGTTTTCCTAAAACGCATTGTTTTCGAGATATTGGCGTTTAAAGCAGTAAAAGGTTTTTTTAGATACAGAATATTAAATCAAACAAAACACCTAGTTTGAAATTTGCAAACTAGTGAACAATAATCCGATGTTTTGACAGGGTGCTTGCAACGTTTCATCTAGTTTAAAATTATTAAGTACGGCATATTTTATCTTTACAGGGTAAAGTAAAGTAAAGTGTTGATGTTACGAAAAAAGTGCTAAAAATCTGATACTGACCGCAAAGCTTTGTGAAGGCGTAATAATTTCCAATCTATAACAACCCACCAACTTTGTTTGATCAAAATCAATTGTTTGCTATATAAGTAAAACGTAACAAAACGTAAAAATGAAAAAGATATAAAGAATTTAGGAATTAAAGGCTTTATTAATTTTTTATGCAGTGCGGACCAAAGCCCCCTTAATATTTCATGTAAAGGGTATTTAAAGAGTTTAAAATAAAAAAATATATACTTCTATAACACCCTTTTTTACTTCTTCTTGTGGCCTTTTTACATAATTTTATTTTTCCTCACTTTTTAAAGAGTTGAGATATCAACTTGGAATTTGAAACACGTCAATGGGACAAAATAAACTCTATTCTTTGGCCTCTATTCATTACGTTTAAGATATATAATGTGGGCAGGTGGCGTTTTAATTGAAATTCTCTTAAGCACAAGTGCTTAAAAGTGCCAAATGAATATGATTTAAGTTTTTGGAAGGACACTACTTATCGCGGAAACTGTAAACCTCTGCAGGGAATATTTTTTTTTAGTTCCTGTTTTAAAGCAGTAACTACACCAGGAACAATTTAATAACAAAAAATTTAATAACTATATTAAATTGTGATTTGGGTTACTAATGTTTATATGGTGTAAATCTACGAAACTTTTTAAAACGATTACAAAAAAGTAAACTGACACGTAGTAAATTTAAAAAGAAAATATTTTAAAACGAGTAAGAGAATCTTAAGTGGGTGAATAACCAAATTTCATAAATTCAAAATAACACTGAGCCAGTTCTAAAGTATTAATGAAAATTGATTTTTTTCTAATAATGCCAAATAACAAGTTAAAAAACAGAAAAAGCTAAAAATCTCCCAAGAAGGAGCAGCTCCGATTTGGGTGACTAGTGGTATGTAATGAGAGGGTAGTCTACTATCTACAACTAAAAAAAATTGTGTGCATTCCAAAAAACCTAAACCGCACTGTGAAGGTCGAAAAGCAAAAACCTTTCAAAAAGTTTTCAAACGAGGGTCATTGTTGTTACTAAGAGACATTGATAAAACTATCAGATTGTTGCAATTTTGTTTTTGAACTATAATAATAACTTCACGATTCATAAAACTTTATTTTACAGATCGAAAGTGGGAACAAAACTGTATTCTGTGTTTGTAATGATATTTGATGAGCATTATGCACTTTAGTAGTTTCAATACATTTTGAATAAAGCTCGACCGTATCTCTTCACAGATAGCAGAATTTCAAATTTATGTACTCATACAACAAGAGAAAGAATTCCTTTAATTAAAAAAATTCATACACTATAAAAACATGTCCAGCAATTATTGTAGGCGATTTATTGCCAGCAATTGTTAAAGTAAATTTTAAGCCTAACTGTATTTATAAATAGCGATTGTAAAAATACCTTAATTTTTAAAGTAAATTTAAAACGTTTGACTGTATTACACGGAAAAAAAAAATTATAGCTAGGAGCGCTATAACACACATACCAAGCAAATTATAATCGCTTATTATATAAATACAAGGCTTTCTCTTACAATTATGGCAGTCAGTGTAAAAATTTATATGAAATACTTTAATTGTTTAGTGAATAATAAAATATAACAAATAGTATGGCATTTATAGCTTAAATAGATTTAATTATTGTCCGTGCTAATAATTTTTATAATATAATAAAATTTCTGTAAATTTATAATAGTGCCTGTAATAAATATAATCGTGTCTGTAATATATATAATCGTCTCCAATTTATTTTTAACATTATTAGTTATTGTGTCCCTTATAATCTATAGCTTAAATCACTATAATTTGCCACTGTTACCAAATATCTTATAATGTATAGCGCAGAGCCCACTAATTTCTTTTCATGTACTGTCGTGTTTTTACAGCTTTTTTTACAGTTCTTCTGTGTTTTTTAATGTCACTGTGAATTCGATCTATTGTTACAAGCATAAACTCTTATTTATAACACACGTTCTTACCACTTTAGGTTACAGAGATGTCAGAGTTACTTGACCAATGGACACTGCCCTCTTTGGGACTACCCAACTATCGACTCTACTCTATTCAATCTGATAATCTAATTTTCTAATTCTAATTCTATCATTTGATCTAAGTACCGTATTTATACCAAGATGTTTTACAAATAAACCTAGTTTATTTAATTTCAATGCTAGTTTACAATAACACTAGAATGCTTGATGTGCAAAACATCTGTATGTAATACAAGGTACTAATTTCTAAATAATAAATAAAATAGTTTTATGAAATTTAGGTAAAGCCTGTACTACCTACCAACTCTTGACAATATTTCAACCTAACCTGTGGTTTAACTTAACATTTACAAATAACATGAAAAATTAAACATTATTACAGTTTTTTGTAAATTTGCTTATATAAGAATCTCATTATCTGACAGTGTAATTCAGTATTTCCTCACAAGGATAACTACTTTAAATTTACTATAATTTTTTACAGTGTACATAACATACAAATAATATTACTTCACCTAACATAACAGATACAAATTGTTGCTTAAAATTAAGCTGTGGTAAGAGGGTGGCGTAAAAACATATTTTTTTTTTATTTTTTTTATGTTAATTTATAAATAGTATATTACGCACCTAGTACGCGAACCTAGTTTTTAGTGCAATAGAGTGCAATATTAAGAATCCATGTCCCAAATATTGCCAGGGTACTGGCAATAATACTAAAGAACAAACTTAAAAAAAATTAACAAATTATTAAGAAAATATGCAAGTTTTTTTTAATTTTTTTGAAAAAAAAATTTTCAACATTTTTTCGATCGATTGTTATCTTTAAAAAAGCAAGACATTAAAAAATAATTTGAAGTGAGTTATATACCTTATTTTATAGTCCTTGGAATTTAATGATATAAAAATCTTATTTTTTTTAAATTTCAACTTTTCATTCTACATGTCACAAATGGTTAGTTAGTTCAAAAAGATATGCGATTGATTCAAGTAAATAATTACTTGAATTAAAATATTATTTTCTCTGTGTGAAATTGTATATTTCAGTTTTCAGGTTTGACGCCAATATCAATTGCCTGAAACTTCTTGACGTAGGCATTTTGACCTGTTTCATTAAACAATTCATGTTGATTTAATATTCAAACATATTCTTGTTCCTTCTATTCAGGGAAAAACAAAGAAAATTGTAAGGTTTTCACAACGTATAGAAAGCTTTTAGAAGAATATGATATTCTAAATCACTTTTCACTTTTTTTTTGGTTGTAAAGGATCATAAAAATTCTCCGCTTAATTAGGAGAACGGTGCGTGTTATAAATTAAAAAAATAAATTAAATTAAATTATTAAAAAATTGGGGAAAATTTACAGTAATATTGAGATAAAATTGTAAAATTGATATCATTTAAAACGAATTTTTGCTATTTTGTAGGAAATTTAACTGGATCTTTAAATTTACACTCAGAAAATGTCATTGTAATTTTATTTTTGTTATTTATATCGCCACCATTGATATTTAATACTTTATTTGTGATATTAAATACTGCAATGTATAGAATAGAATAGAATAGAATAGAATAGATTTTATTTATGCTAAATACAAGTTTTTACAAGTTTGCAATCGTCAGGATGGTATTTGAAAATGTAACTAAATAACTAAACATAATAAAATAAATAACAACATAACAAACACAGATATCACAAAAATTAGAATTCGTTTATATTAACATTTCTAAGAGAATTAGTGAATTCGTCCGTGGAATAAAATGCATGAACCAAAAGGTAATGTTTCAGCCTTTTTTTGAACGTATTGTCACCCAATTGAGTTATTTCAATGGGTAAACTGTTGTAAAAAGAGGGACCAAAATAATTAAAGCAATGTCTACTACAATGCAGTCTTAAAAACGGAAGTTTAATTTTATCTCTATTACGTGTAGTAGGGCCGTCATTGGCACGCGTCGTGTGTATTGTATACTGACATACTAACATAGAGACCGTGCTGGTACATTTGGATCTCCACGCAACATGTGTTTATTAATACTAGCATGTTATGATAAAAATTACTTCAACATTTGGTAAAGCATATCACACTTATAGTATGGTATACTTTGAGTTGTTGTTAAGTTGTACTAGTGATCTAGTTTAAAGTACTTATGTTACAGTATTCAAAAAAATTAACAATCGTTAAATAATAACAAAATTTTGATTAGTAATAATATTAAGATTGCAACCACACACAATTATACACTGATAAAATAATCCTTCCTTTTTTTACTTTTCTCTGTATTACTAATCAAAGTTTTGGTATTATTTACCGATTGTTATTTTACTAAATACAGTAACATACTTTAAACTAGATCAATAACACAACAACTACAACTTAAAGTATACCAAACTACAACTGTGATATAATTTACCAAATGTTACAGTATTAATAAACACATGTTGCGTGGGGATCCAAATGTACCAGCACGGTCTCTATGTTAGTATGACAACATTTTGTATACAATACACACATTGCAGTATTTAACATCACAAGTAAAGTATTAAATACCAATGGCGGTGATATAAATAAAAAATATGTATCAACAAATAAAATTCAGTATTAAAAATACAACGAAATTTTAAAGTGTACACTTTACGAAGATAACGTTTTATCCTGAAACTAAGTTTTAAAATACAATGAGCTAGTAATTTTAAAAGTTTCTTTACCTTAACGATGTAACAAGGTAATAATATTCATTTACGGTATGAAATGAAAAAAAAAATGCAAAAATGTCCAAAGTTAAAGGAAAAATGTCTTTACAATTTCTTTTAAATTCTGGTGCGGATAGTAAATTAATAGCAGGTTATTCGTACCGGAAATACTTTTTACAGGGTAGGGTAATTTGTTTTTAAGAAAAAGATGACGTCAAAACAAAAGTCAGGAACCGTAGCTAGGTTCGTCAGTCAATAAATTTAGTATCAGATGGATTCTAGAAATTGGGATGGATACTAAATTATTAAGGCACTGAACCAAATCGAACAACATTTTCGCTTTGTTATTATTTGACTGTTTATATCGTACAAACTTAATAAGCTTTGCACCAACGCTCGCGCTACAAGTATTTTATTTCACGAACACATCACGAATGACCAAGGGTACTATGCAGTATGCTCGCGAGGGATCTAAACTATTTTTAGGTAGGCGGCATGAATCAGTCCCAACGATTTTTCATAGAAATGCACAACCCGAAATATTATGGATGGTGCAAATTCGCACCAGTGTGATATTTAAGGGTTGAAAATTCTAATTTTGTGGTCGATACATAAAGAGATAATCCTCCCCACAAATATTCCCATGTGTGTTCTTATCATCTAGCTATATATTTCAAGCTATATTCATTTTTGCTTTATATCCCAGAGGAGATGTAAATTCATAATAATATTTTATATTTTTTATTTCCAATAGGAGTTTATATTCCTGAAAATTGTAAAAAATCCTATAAAAGAGCATATTCTCGTTATACAGATAATTTAGCAAACATAAAACAGATCGTAAAGTTTTGCGATTGCTTCGCTGATAAACAAGTATAACATAATTTTTGCACGACCAAGACTAAAACCTAATTTTACGCTTTAATTTTCGGGACTAAACTTGCCATTTTTCTCCCAAGGGATTAAAAATCACGGCAACCTTGAAAATATTAAAATATTATACTTACAATGTACTTTGCTGGTTCAAAAAATAGGTTTGGTGATGTTTTGTAATAAATTAGCGATTCAAACCAATTTATTTGATTTTAACAAAGAAAACCTTCAAAAATAACATTGTTATAACAATTGTTATAACAATTGCAATTGTTATAACAATTGCAATTTATACATTACTTAAAATTCATCATTTTGGTCCATTTTTTTTTTGTCGTTTGTGTCAACCATATTAAAAAACAATTGAAATCGCGATAGCCGTGAAACTGACTTTTCGCAATTTACAGGCATCTTGATTAAATTACGAAAATAAAACAACCGATTTTAGACGCATGGTTTTTAATTTTAATTTTATCTACCTACCTAAATTATGTTTGGCCCTGCAAAAAATAGTGTATATACTTCAGGACTAAACGTGGCTGTTTTAGTCCCTTGCATTTCTGTTTCCCTCGCTCGCTGCGCTCGCTCATGCAGAGGGACTAAAACAGCCAGTTTAATCCATTGGTATATAAATAACTATTTTTTAAGACACAACTACCCCAGTAAACAATTTTTTCTCGCGCCAGTTATCAAAAATTTTACGAGATCACACTACTGGCAGGCAGACTGTGCATCTTAGAATAATAATAATAATAAAAATAATAAATACATAGTGTGAAAAATACATATTAACTGTTACGTATGATAGGTAAAATGATTGTGCTCAGCTTGTTGATCCAAGTTTTATTTAATAACAATATAAATACCAAAGAGTGAAGCAACATCTGGTCTTCCGCACAACCAAGAAAGAAAAAAAAATAGGTCATCATCAGGTAATATTTATTAAAAGATGAAACTTTTCTCAGTGCCCAAAGAAACACATATTTACCTATTATTTCAAATGAAAGTTATAAGGCTTTATAACCCTTAGGGGTGTGTCCTTACCGACCTTGTATAGCAACGCAACGCAGCTCAAATACTCAAATATATGTTTTTTAAAGTTTTTTAGATTTATATTTAAGCTTATACTTAATTGTTTCTTCTAGCGAAAAGTTTTTCCTGCCATTTTCTCTATACTACCTTTTTCAAATCTCTTTAATCTTTAGAAAAAGCATTTCCTAAATATTAATTTGTATTAGGTAGTGTGTCCGTCTTCGCTTTTTTATTTTTTAATCCTTAACTTTTCTGCAAAATCTCTGCATACTAATGATCATATTTTGTTCCTTTTTAGTTTTTTTTTCTAAAATATGTTTTTCTTTCCTACAAAAAATATTTTCATTGCGTTTTTTCTAGGTAAGAACCAAACTTACTGGACAATTACTGTTAGGATAATTTAGCCTTTAAAATTGTAGAAAAATTTAGGCTCCAGAATAGAAAAAAACAAACAGACACACATGTGTATTACGCATGCACTAAAAACATAACCTTCTTTCGCGTTGTGTGGTCGAGTAAAAACAATTTCTTTCATTTTAAGCATTATGCCGAATGAGCAGAATCAGCACTGCTAATCCTGCTTTTATAACGAAGAGTTTAACCAGACAATAAAGCTACATATACAAATTTCCTTATACCGGGTGGCACAAGAACCCTTGCGACCTTCAACTTACTCTGGAAACACTGGAAACAGAGTCAGAGTGAAAACATTCTGCTGCCAACGTGTTTCCAGAGTGGTTTTGTGCCATTTTGTCAGAGTTGAATCAGAGTGGTTCCAGGCTTGATTCACAGTAGATCCAAAGTGGGTTTGGACTTTTTTTTTTTCAAAAAAAAAAAAAAAAAGTCCAAACGAAAACACTCTGAAAACGCTCTGATTTTACTCTGGGAACGTTATGGATAAAGGGCACAAATACACTCTGGAAATACTCTGGTAACAGCATGATTACAAAATGTTATTAGAATGTTTCCAGAGTTTTTTCAGCGTGATTGTAAAGTCGCAAGGGAAGTATTGCCTACGAATTATCTCCGTTTAAAGACTGTTCTCACCCCTTGGCCCCAGAATCATTGTGTATAACTATAAAAATAGCCTAATTTGAAAGAAATGTATTTGACTCGGCAAGTTAAAAATAGATTTTTTGGTAGCTCATTGCCATAGCTTTTGGAGCTTCTAGCACCCAAAGGAACCGGATCCAGAGTCTAGAAATTTGAAAATGGCTTAATTTGAATGTACTTTAAGACATATATAAAATACAGAAGGGAGCAAATAATGAAATAAAAATGGTCAACTATTAGTAATTACCATCTTTGCGGATATAAAAACTTTTGAGCCACACGTTTTTAGTAATTATTGCTTTATGTCCAAAGTCCAAACTCATTATCGCATTAAAGATAGTCTATTTTTTTTATTTTTAATTAAGTATAAATGAATCGTTTATTTGGAAAACAGTATAAGCCAATCCAATATAGTTTTGAGAAAAAAGAAAAAAAAAACGTTGTTTAGAAGAATTAGAGGAAGTACTTTAATTGTACATATTATTTTATATGGAAATTTTTACTATGTACTTTCACAGTAAGTACTTATATTCCTTGATATAAAATTATTATGGCAAAATGTAGTTACTTTTTAGTACGTGGAGGGAGATTGGGGAAGAGTGGGGGAAGGTGGAGGAAGAGTAAGGAAATGCTAGGAAAGAGTTAATAATAGTTATTTATGGTACTAGTGGGTAAAGTAAGATATTGCCCATGAGAAAATTAACCTGCGAGGCGTTAGCCAAGCAGGTTTATTTTCAAAAGGGCAATATCGGTTTACCCATGAGTGCCATACAAGGTTTTATCCAATAAATAGCTTAGAAATTCATATTTTTATTAAAAATTTTATTGACATTTACAAGAAAATAATTTGGCAAGTGACAGTTGAGTGGGTAAAATAAATAATTATCCACTCAATAAAGTAAAAGCCACGCGGGGGTTATTATTGAGTTTATCTATTTAAAATAAAGCTGGCAATTGTCTTATTATCTGTATGTATTGGATAAAGCTAGTAATTGTCTTGTTATCTGTATGTATTGGATAAAGGGGATTGTTTTCCAAATAAACAATCTCAAACACAATAATGACAGTTGTTTAAATTCTTGCATTTCATACTACTTCTCTTAAAATTATGGTCATGGGAGGGTAATTACTCCCACCTAAATCCGCCACTGCCTTTTAAACTGAAGGAATAGCTGGAGTATTTAATTAATTTTTATAATTTTAATTAAAATTGAAAATTCCTGTCTTAATAATAATATTATGTGAGTTATAAACTTATATTAAATTTTAATCATTAATCTTCTTGGTAAGAAGTAAAAAATGTTCACCTGAATATGAGAATATTCGAGTCCCTAAAATATTAAAGGGACCATATTTTCTCGTTTACGGGAAAATATTCTTGTCATGTCGGTTATATTCTACTTCATTTCATTCTATTCTCTATTTTTTATTTAAAATACCTTTTTCTTTGAGCGCGCCCGAGAGTAATAAAATGCATAGGCCATCACGGCAGGCCTGAGGTTAACTTAAGTTTCAAGGAGTGGTCAAAGCAAACAACCAGTGTATATTGGTAGAAGAGGGTCTAAGCTATTCAAAAATGTCAACATGGTTTTCGAAAGATACTGTTAAAAGTTCTTAGTGATGGCCCTGTTTCTTTACAATTTCATACTTTGGAATAGTATATTACATAACTAGGGTGGAAAGTGACATATTTTACTCGAGTAGGAAGGTTTACGAACGAGCCGTTAGGCGAGTGAGAAAACCCCACGAGTGTAAGAAATATACTAACCACTATTTTTCCTACGATCCCAAAAATATAAAGTTTAAACTTTAAGAATTCTTCATTTATATTTTCTAATTTTTATTACTTATTCCGAGAATTTTTGAGAAAAGCAAAACACAAAATAGCATACAAATTTATATATGTATGTCAACAGGAAATACGTTTTTTATATACATTTAGTTTTCTTGGTTTTATATTTAATACAACATATTATGGAAGCTCAACACTGTTTAATGGGTTGCCTAACCGCAGGCATCTTTTAAATCAAGGAAAATTTGACAGTATACTAATTAAATTTTATTTCTGTGGATATGCTATCTACTGTAAAATTCTACAATGTTTTACATTTCATGAGGAAATATAGTTGTTTTTTATAAAATGTAATTTAATCACAAATTAAGTAATTTTAAAATCAAGACATTATTAAAACATATTATATTGACCTGGATCAAAATAGTAAGGTTATAACTATAGTTTTAATTTTTGACATGAAAAACAGAAATATTTGGATTGAAAAACATAAAAGACATCAAAAAAGTTTGTAATGAAAGGCGGAAAATGCCATATAAAACGAGGTGAGTAAAATTCGTAGAATTTAGAACGTAAAAATCTAAACAAAATTAGGCAAACCTACATTCAGTAGGTTAAATTAAAAAAAAATTAAATGCCTGCGCACAACGACCTTTTTTTGTATACTTTAATTTACATAAGAGGTGGCGTACATATTGAGAAGGCCTAGCTCAAAATCCAAAATTATTTATGAATAATAACGGCCTAAAATATCAACAGCTTTTGATCTAAATGTCAAACGTTATCAAGCAAAAATTCCACTTAAACAGATGACAACAGTTCCGCATAGCCAAATGTTTCAAAAAGGCCGGTATCGCGATCAGCGTCGAGGAGGGAGTCGACTTGTGCATCGGTGGCTAAGAGGCCACGTTTAAGGTGGAGTGTAGTTTTATTAGCGTCGCTTCAGTCAGTTAGTGCGGGGACTACGGGCGAAGAGTGTGGCTGTGTGTTAGTGAAATTAAATCGGGTACGATTTTCGTGTTAATTTTCATTAATTATAAGTTTTTGATGGTTTTAAATGTCTGTTTTTTTTTAAGTGGTAATAATTTTTAAGTAGCTTATTCCATGTAAGTAAAATGTTTTCTTGTAGTTTTAAACAAAGAATCAAGGTAAAATCACATAAAGTAGTAGAGAAAAACTTTTGTATTTAGAAAATCAGAGAAATGGGTATTAAAATGAATATTGTTAATTTATTTAACTTACATTTATTTATGAAAATTTTAGAGGCTGGTGGTACAAACATTTTAAATTTTCTTTAGTCATTCATATGGGGAGTACCTAATTTGCTGAATACACTAAAAAAATTATAACTCGAGTTACATTATAAAAAACAATTGCGGACACCTCACATTGGGTGCGGACGGTCAAAATATGAATAAAAAAAGTGCCGCCCCCGCTACCGCCCCCAATTTTATAAAAACTCGAGTAATATTATCACAAAAAAGTGCGGATACCTCACGATGGATGCGGACGGAAAAATTATGAATAACAAAAATGCCGCCTCCGCTGCCGCCCCTACTACAACCCCCTAATTTTATAAAAACTTGAGTAATATTATTACAACCAAGTGCGAACACCTCACGTTGGATACGGACGGAAAACTTATCAATAAAAAAATGCCGCCCCCACTACCGTCCCCTAATTTTATAAAAACTTGACTTATTGCGGACACCTCACGATTGGATGCGGACGGTCAAAATATACGTAAGAAAAATCCGACTCCGCTACCGCCCTTTCATTTTATAAAAACACTAGTTATATTATTACAAACAAGTGCGGACACCTCACGATGGATGCGGAAGGAAAAAATATTAATAATAAAATGCCGTAAAGTGTACTAAACCGTGCCAAAATTGACACAAAAGGTTAATTTTCGAGAGGGCCATATCGGTTTACCCATGAGTGCCATACAAGGTTTTATCCAATAAATAGCTTAGAAATTCATATTTTTATTAAAAATTCTAATGACATTTACAAGAGAATAATTTGACAAGTGACAGTTGAGTGGGTAAAATAAATAATTATCCACTCAATAAAGTAAAAGCCACGCGGGGGTTATTATTGAGTTTATCTATTTAAAATAAAGCTGGTAAATGTCTCATTATCTGTATGAATTGGATAAAAGAATTTTATGGCATAGTAATTTATACCCATTTGATTTCTGGACAATCTTATAAAATTTTGACACACGTTGTTTCTATTTCTGGTATTTTGATTGTGCGAGTCTTCATAAGTTTTATATACTCATATCAATCTGAGACTATGACGTCACAGCGCGTAAACTAAATACCACTCTGTAAGATAATTAAAACTTAATTCTTAAGATGTAATAAATGATTTTTGTTTATATAGATTTTCTATATAATAAATATGTATTAAGTCTTAATAAATAAGTTTCAGTTACACTACAGAGTGCTTTTTAATTTAAGCGCTGTGACGTCAGAGTCGCATTCTCAGATTGACACAAGTATATTTATATACATTATTTTTACTGTATATGAGATTTTCCATAATAAAGAGACAAGGCAGGTATAGGATGTTAAGTGAAATAAAAAATGGTTTACAATCATCACGATATCCTACTTTAGGTAGGTCAGGTACTGGAGAACTTTAAAGATCTCGAACAGTTTTGAATATTCAATATATTGAATATTGGAAACTGTTCCCGCATAAGCATACCTATAATCAGGAATACGAAATCGTTTTTCCAGAAAACGGAAGCTTTTTTAATGTCAAAGTTGTTTTCAGCGCCCAAAAATACTATAAAAATATAGTCCACTTAAGAGTAATTAAAGATTTTTTGGACCTGTGTAGTTAAATACGGACCAACTACAACACAACTTATTGTGGTTACCAAAAACAAAACTTTTAGGATCTGGTAAGCACAAAAACTTGTCTTGTTGCCCTTACCAGATTTCTGGTTTCAACAATCAGAAACTAGATGAAACATTGCAAGCACCCTGTCAAAACATCGGCACTATTGTACACTAGAGCCATCTAGTTTGCGAATTTCAAACTAGGTTTGGACTATTTTTAACCCCTTACCCCCAATCGTTTACCCTCAAAATCTAATCAGCTCTTCGGAATACGATAAGAAATAATATGCAAAAAACAGCTAGTCGATATCTCATGTAGAAATGGAGTTAGAGAGTTTACACCCAGACAGACGGACGGACGCAATTTTTTTTTACTGATTTCAACTCAGAATGGTCTAAAACGTCGAGAATTGTGAAAAAAACGTGGTCAAACACGGAAAGAAATTAGTGGGCTCTGCGCTATACATTATAAGATATTTGGTAACAGTGGCAAATTATAGTGATTTAAGCTATAGATTATAAGGGACACAATAACTAATAATGTTAAAAATAAATTGGAAACGATTATATATATTACAGACACGATTATATTTATTACAGGCACTATTATAAATTTACAGAAATTTTATTATATTATAAAAATTATTAGCACGGACAATAATTAAATCTATTTAAGCTATAAATGCCATACTATTTGTTATATTTTATTATTCACTAAACAATTAAAGTATTTCATATAAATTTTTACACTGACTGCCATAATTGTAAGAGAAAGCCTTGTATTTATATAATAAGCGATTATAATTTGCTTGGTATGTGTGTTATAGCGCTCCTAGCTATAATTTTTTTTTTCCGTGAACAGACTTTGGCGAAGATCTCAATACATCGGCACTCTTAGTAGCACTAAGTGTCGATGTAAAATAGTTGTTTCGTATTTAACTATTGGTCTGACGGACCTAACCAAACTTTTTTTGGTATACTTTAATTAAATATCCCTATAATTTTAGTATCCATTAAAACAATTTTCTACGTCAACCGGATCAGGGATAATAAATTGCTATAAAAAATGTCATGTTTAGTAATGAATATACGTAGCAGGTTATTAAATAAAATGTTTTTTCGTAAAAGAAGAAAATAAAATAGTAAAAAAACTGTCGGAGCAAATAAAAAACCCTTAATTCATTTTCTTTAATTTTCAGTGTGTCACTGACGAATATGGAATAGAAAGGAGAGGTCACTACCGTTGCCTGTGCCGTCCAGGATTCTTTTATCCAGGTGCCAACTATTCATGGAAGGGACTAATAGGAGATGACATAGAAAACGGACATATAAATTCCACCAGGTTAGTTTTTTCCTTTGATTTTTGCTCGAACTTTCTAAACTTTTTTATACATTTTTTTATAAAAGCACAATTACAAAAGTGACATGGCTTTTGATGAGATTTAAAGCTTGGGCCGAAGCAAAAAAGTTTTAAGATATATTTATCTATAATATTAAAGTTCATGAGTTAAAGATGCTGCACCATTTTAAAAAAAGTGACGATGTATGTATTTTTTTAATATAACACCAAGGAAAAAATACATTTATGTTAACGTTGGCATAATTTCTTGGCAAGAAATGGCCAAATTTTGCGTTACGTAATACTTGAACGTTCCCTTAAAAGTTAAAGGTAAAATTATATTATTAAAGGTCAAAGGTGAAATATTATTATTTTTTTCAGGGGCGATTTTAATACATACAAATGTAAGAGAAAAGTAATACACACTATACTTAAATAAGAAACTGATTCGAAAGTCAGTTAAAGCCGGTGGTTCCCTCTACTACTAGCCCACACAAATCTGGACTTTTGCATAATTAAGTAGAATAAGTAGTACGAGGTTAAACAAACATATAATGCAATTGAGTGCACTATACTACAAAAATAATGTTTTTTTCTAATGTTGCAAAAATTTTACTTAAATTAAGCTGCTTGTTTAAAACTAATTTCCATCATACACAATTTTTGTTTGTAGGGGCACTATAATTATTACCGAAAGCCTAAGAACTTTTTAGGTAAAGTGTCCATTCCGTAAGATTTAGCAAAAAAAAGTTATGTAAAAAAACGTCCAAAATGATCAAAATTTTCGTTATGTAATACTTGAACTTTCCCGTACTTAAAACTAAAAACAAAAAAAAATAGTTTTTAAACGAACAGGACTAAAGTTTTGCAAGATTCGAAAAAAAGAGCGACATTTTGTGGTATAGTGTGTATTACTTTTCTCTTAAATGTATTAAAATGTATTAAAATCGCCCCTGAAAAAAATAATAATATTTCACCTTTGACCTTTAATAATATTATTTTACCTTTAACTTTTAAGGGAATAAATAAATCCGGGAACGCACTGTATATATTACAGATACATTAAAAATTTCTTTTATTTTGTTTAATATATTTAGTACATTTAAAAAAATCAAAATATTCCTAAGCTGTTGTCTTTCTTTGGTTTAATTTTGTAAGTTTTTGATTAAAAAAAAAAAAATAATTACGGGGTGTCCCGAAAAAAAAACGGAACTTTTTAAACGGATGTAACTTGTTTTTCTGTTGTTGATATGTATCAAATTTGGATTGAATATGTTTAAAATAGGTAAGATTCAGTGGATAATATTATTTTTGCACGACCAAGACTAAAACTTAATTTTACGCTTTCATTTTCGGGACTAAACTTGCCGTTTTTCTCCCAAGGGAATAAATATCATGGCTACCTTGATAATATTAAAATAGTATACAAACTATGTGCTTTACTGGTACAAAAATTAGTTTTATTGATGTTTTGTAATAAATTAGCGATTCAAACGAATTTATTTAATTTTATCAAAGAAAACGTTTAAAAATTGTTTAAATTACTTAAAATTTATCGTCTTCGTCCATTTTTTCGAACTGATGTTTGTGTCAACCATATTAAAATACAATTGAAATCGCGATAACCGTGTAACTGACTTTTCGCAATTCACAGGCATCTTGATTAAATTACGAAAATAAAACACCCAATTTTAGACGCATAGCTTTTAATTTTAATTTTATCTGCCTACCTGAATTATGTTTGGTCGTGCAAAAAATTGTGTATATCCTCAAGACTAAACGTGGCTGTTTTAGTCCCTTGCTTTTCTGTTTCCCTCGCTCGCTGCGCTCGCTCATGCAGCGGGACTAAAACAGCCAGTTTAGTCCCTTGGTATATAAATAACGATTATTTATAATATTATTTAATTCTTCAGTAATGCTTTTTCTGCAAGGGGTATTATTTCAAACCGTGGGGATTAGAGCAAAATGTAAAATATGATAATTTTACTATTTTTTCATTCTTCTAGCGTTTGTGCGCTGTAAAGAGTATAATAATTAGCATACTCGATTTATGATAAAACCGATACAGATTTTGAAATGTGTTGTTAACCACAAAACTGCGCTGATCTGTATTGATTGTTAAGATCGGCACGATAGTATTACTTGTTTACAATGTGTTTATTGACCTGATAATATTACTTGAACATTTTCCAATATAGGATAAACAAAATTTAAAACGATCTTGTAGCCCAGTCGACGAACATTGAATAATCGATAAATAGATAAAAGTTTGGGTTTTTAGGGGTTCTCGATAAATTAATAAATAAAATTAATTAATAAAATAAAACTTCGAGATCCACCCGCTTGGCGCACGCTCCATCTCTAAATTTTTTTCGCATTCTCAGTAAACACAAAATTTCCGCTAAATAAACGTTTTTCTATTTTGCGACTCTTATAAGCTCATAACCACACGCATTTTGCGTGTTCTTATAGGCCCATCTACTTTTTTTTCTGTTGGGTTGGCAACATACAAAAGCCTATCTCTTAACGTTTTCGTGCAAATGTCAATGTCGATTTAAAGTTTATTTTTTTACAAAATTTTGTGTTTGGGTTATTTTTTACCCTGTTAAAATTGTGGACTGGTTAATTGCAGTGAAAAAAGAAGAGATGACTGTAAAATATATCAAAATATCATTTGTTCTTAGAATTTTAAACATAGTGTAAACTGTAATGCCAACCCAAAACAAAAATCCCTAAATCAGTCATCAATTTAAATATAAGTTTTTTAAATTTTAAATCAAAATAAAAAAAATTGTATAAAGCACTCGTTTCATAACACGTTTTTAGAGCACTAGTACTTTAGAAAACTCGCCGCAAGCGGCTCGTTATCTAAACTTGTGCGCTAAAAACGTATGTTATGAAACTAGTACTTTAATATACTATTTTCTATTTTGCGACTCTTATAAGATCATAACCACACGCATCTTGCGTGTTCTTTTATTTATTTATTTATTTATTTATACACAGCATACATATATAATGTAGAGTTACAATTAAATTAAATTATTTTTTTATCTATAACTATTTTATAATAATTTTTGTTACAATATTTAGTAAAGTTAGACTTAGTGTGTAGAAGATATTTTATGTTATTATTATTATTTTTTTAATTTTATTTTTATAGTATATCACAAAAGCTATAAATAGCTTGTGCGTGATATACGTATATGGTAAAAAAAAATATTGTTATATTTTTATTTATTGGAGAGTAAAATATAAAGACTTTTTTTACGTGAATTTAGTAAAAGTATTTTAATTATTAATTTCTTACTTTAAAACATCTTTAATTATATCTTTATTTTGCAAGATCCAAATTTTAATTTTTTTTATAAAAGATTTATAAGTATTTGTATGCGTTTTGAGTTCTAATGGCAAAATATTGTAAATTTTTTGAACATGCAATAAAAAGTTTTTTAACCCAACACTTTTGTTTACCTTATTTATTTTAGAATGAAGGTTTTTTTTTGTCTTGTTTTATAAGAATGAGATATAAGTTTTACACAATTTTTATTTTTAAAATAATATTTAAGCAAGGATAACCAATATAATTCCTTTATGTTCATCACACTGAAATCAGTATATAGCTGTTCAGAACAATACCGCCGTGGTTTGTTTAAACAAATTTTAATAATTTTTTTTTTGAAATTATAGGCCCATAAGAGGTTTGTACTTTTTTTTCTTTTGTGTTGGCAAAAAAAGTTTAATTTTCTACAAAATTTTGTGTTTAGGTGCCTTGCACGCATCCTGCGTTACCCAGGTTAAAGCGTAAAGTTGAGAGCGTGCTTGGCTATATTAAAAAAAAAAAGTTAGTAAACATTCCTCAAAGTGATTAGCCAGAGCTCTATCTTCTAATGAAATCCCCTCTAGGGCTGAAAAGCTAAATTTCGCTCAAGTTATGTCGATTCACCAGACTATGTTCATTGACTGGTCTATTGGTATTTTTAAGAAAAGTTAACATCTGTGAAATAAGGCACGTATGTACTTCCTTAAACGCGTTTCTTAAACGGTGTACCTACTTTAAAGTACTTATAAACCATAAAATAGAAAATAGAAAATAAAAAATTGTTAAAAATGATAAAAGTTAAATAGTTGTATTAAATTTATATAATTATATAATATTATATAAGATTATAATCTTTAAATCTTACGAGTTGAAAATGTCATTATTAGTTATATCTAAGGTTATTCGTTTTTCTAAGAGACCGTTTTAAAGAATACAGCCGTTTTTTTCAAGAAAATAGCTAAATAGCCATTTTTTGCCTATTTTGCCTAACCCTTATTATTAAGTGGCTAAACTAGTGCATATTGTGCACACGGAAAAAAAAATTATAGCTAGGAGCGCTATAACACACATACCAAGCAAATTATAATCGCTTATTATATAAATACAAGGCTTTCTCTTACAATTATGGCAGTCAGTGTAAAAATTTATATGAAATACTTTAATTGTTTAGTGAATAATAAAATATAACAAATAGTATGGCATTTATAGCTTAAATAGATTTAATTATTGTCCGTGCTAATAATTTTTATAATATAATAAAATTTCTGTAAATTTATAATAGTGCCTGTAATAAATATAATCGTGTCTGTAATATATATAATCGTTTCCAATTTATTTTTAACATTATTAGTTATTGTGTCCCTTATAATCTATAGCTTAAATCACTATAATTTGCCACTGTTACCAAATATCTTATAATGTATAGCGCAGAGCCCACTAATTTCTTTCCGTGTAGAGTAGAGTTATTGGGGAACTGGCTATTGAGGAGTAGAGGTGTCAAGGAGTGGGATTGTAATAAATTAGGGATATTATGCAGTAGGGATCTTATGGAGTAAAGAAATTGTAGTAGCTATGTTAGTTTGCCTTTTATTTAGAGCATGCTGATTTTCGTTAAAATGTTAAGGTTAAATAAGGGCCACTTGCACCAATGATGGTTTAACTTTAAACTTGGATTAAATTGATGGTCGACCAATCAGAACTCAGCATTTTTAGCTTAAACTCGGTTTAGCTGAGATAATCCCGTACCAAAAGTTGGTGCAAGTGGCC